>OX375768.1:13008370-13021999 GCA_947359385.1 Chesias legatella
TTGGAGGTAGCTATCCACGACTCTCCTGATGTTTATCGGACACCCTTCCTCAGCCAGTCTGGTTCTGATCTTTGGCCACCAGGCGCTATCGAAGGCTCCCTCTATGTCCAAGGATATCATTACAACAAGTTTCCTCTGAGTGAGTTTTACTCGTATGTAATGTATCAGGTCATAGAGGGAGTCTTCGGTGCTCCTCTGGGGCATAAAACCATACTGGCGAGTACTAATCCGAGGGAGAACGTGCCACTTTATCCGCCTAACCAGCATCTTCTCCAGGATCTTCCCCAGCACTGGCAACAAACCTATCGGTCGGTAAGATTTGGCTTCTGTGTAGTTGACTTTGCCTGGCTTCCTCAAAACTACTACAGTTGCCTCTTTCCACCTCTTAGGGAAATATCCCAAGGTCAAGCATTTGTTAGCCAGTGCTAGGAAAGTCTCGGGGTCGCTATTAATGGCCTGTACGCAAATGTCTGCGGTAAAACCATCGGAACCCGGGGCCTTTTTCGGGTTAAAACTGGTAGCTGCAGATTTCAACTCCTCTAGGGTAAACAGCGGGTCATGTTCATCATCGTCTCGGATGTTTACCTCTTCCGCTTCCTTCCTTATCCGCTTATGTACCTCGTTATCTTCCCCCAATTTATCCTCTGGATAAAAGATGTCTGCTAGGTACTCTGCAGATTCCCTAGATCCCAATGGTTGTCCCTCTCTGATCAGCGGCAGATCTTCATGCCTCTTTGTTGTCCTTCCTATGACTCTATATATGGAATCCCACATTCCTTCCCTGTCCTGTCTCCCACAGAACTCCTTCCAACTATTCGTCTGAGCGCTTTTGACCGCCAACTCATACTCTTCTTTTATTTGCAGGTACTCTTTCACCACCTTGGGCCTACGTATTTGTGCTGCGCAGCGGATCCGGCGCTTCCTGGTGGCGACTTCTCTCTTCATCGCGGCGAGTTCATCCGACATCCACGGCAAGGTAAGTCTATCTTTTTTGTTATGTTTAGGTATTATCTTACATGTTTGTGTTATGATATTTGTGTATGCTTCTAATAAATTTTCTAACTCTAATGTGTTATTTGTTTCTTTGATTTTATTTTTACTAATATTTTCCTCCTCTAGCAACTGGGTCATCTTCTCACGAAATTGGCTCCAGTCTGCTTTTTTTGTGTTGTAAATTCTTGTGGTTCTACTGATACTAATTCCTTTTGATTTTTGAAGTCTAATTTTGAATATTACCGTGTTGTGGTCTGAACTGGTTATGCCTTCTTCCACCCTCCAGTCTTCCACCAAAGGAAGCAAATCCGCTGTGCAGGCCGTAACGTCGACGTAGCTGGTGTATCTTTTATTGCCCCTTATTGTGTCGTAGGTGGGGATGTTGCCTACGTTGAGTACCTGCAGTTCCAATTCCTCAATTGCTCCCGCCATTTCCTTTCCCCTCTGGTCCTCAATGGGGCTTCCCCACCATGCGCTCTTTGCGTTCAAATCTCCCCCAATTATCATTTTGCTTGGGCCTATTTTCTCCTTTATAGACTTTAACTGCTCCAGGTATGGCTCAAGAGGTTTATCGGGTTCGAAGTACAGTGAGGCGACTACTATCTCCCAGGCACTAGTTCTTAATTTAACCACTACAATATTTGTTGTGGTTAGTTCCGGCCGTTGAACGACGTCGATGTCATCGTCGAAAACGGCGATTGCTGACTTAACGACGTCGCTTCCCGGGTTAGTGCACTGAAAGATTCTCACTCCCCTGTAGTCCTTCATTTGCCCTATTCCTCCTACGTACGGCTCCTGGAGCAGCGCAAAGGCCACCTTCATTTCCGTGGCCTCAAGCATCAATTCATGCGTAGCCAGTGCCTTCCTTTGTAAGTTGGCTTGGGCGACTGGATACGCTTTTGGGCTGGATTTTACTCCCGGGACCACCTTAGCAATACGCCACCGTGGCCCGGGCCAGTGCCTCCCACCTCCTACGCACTGGGCAGTCCTGGCTAAATGCACTATGGTCAGCCTTGTCTTGTCTCGCGAGCATGCAGTTGCAGCATGACGGGGTCTCTCCGGCGAGCCAATCCGCACACTGCGACCGCATGTGAGGCCCGCCACAGTGGCTACACTTTTCTACCTTTTCTGTGCAGAAACGCTTCCCGTGTCCGTAGCCCAGACAGAGCGAGCATTGGACCAGTGGTGACTGGTCCTCTACTCGCACTCTCTGGAGATCCACCTGAAGCGTTTCCACATCAGTCATTCTCCGCCACAGCCTAGGGGAGACCCGTAATACCACATGATGAGTGTGGGGGTTACGAGTCTGTCTTTTATACAGAATGCGCATGTTACGGTCCTTTTCCTCGAGGTCCATCATTACGTCCTTGTTTTGGTTTTTCAGGGCGTTCAGGATATCCTCGTCCGTATTGTATCGCAATACGCTCTTAAGGATAACTAGCGGGTCTTTATTTTTGATTTCCTGAACGTTTAACAGGTCCCCTGCCGTTTTTAGTCGTTCTTTCACTTTTTCCCTTTCCTTCTCCGTCCGACACCCCACGATGATCTTCCTATCCTTCGCTTTTCTAATCCTTTCTATCTCTATGCCTCCTTCCTTGGCATTAACGGCTTGTCTTATTCGGCTAAGAACCTCTTCTCCTGTCTCTTTTTCATCATTTGATGAAACCACTACCGAGTGCAGCGCCGTCTGTCCAGGAGGTCTCCTGGAGGACGTCGCCACCACCCCGGCATAGGTCAAACGTTCTTGGGCTTCTATTTGTTTTCCTATCGCGTCTTTCAGCTGTTCCATCTTACTATTGTTTTCCTCAATTTGTTGTGCATGTTTTGCCAGCGTTTCCAGAAGCAAAGAGTGTTCTTTTCCTTCACTTTCCTTACTTTTCTCCATTTCTACTTCAATTATTTCTTCCTTCTTTCCTGTAGCCTTTTTCACCGATTCTTGCTCTTTTACTATCATGAAAAGTCTGTCTATGGCGATAGTGACCTCATTCTTGATGTCTGTTTTGAGATTTCGGGCGTTTCCTAGGTGTAACTTCGCCTTAGTGACGCACGCTTTTGCCTCGGAAAGTCTGTCCAAGTATTTTGGCTTAACTACCTTTTGGCTCCCCACAGGGGAGTGGGATGCTGGAGCAGCTATTGCGTTTCCAGTCTCGCACTCCCCTATGCCGCGCCGTACCTTCGAGATGTTCGTCGTCTCGGGTAGGGCCTTGGATGGTCCAGCCATCTGTGTCAGGACTGGAGAGTCCTTGTCAACATCGGCTGTGACGTTGAGCATCTTAGTAGGCGTGCGTGCCATCATGTCAAGTCAGAGGGACGCAGTCAATGTATATAAACAGGTAAGTAATAAAATGTGAATCTAAATTATTTTGGGTTCTAAAATAATAACCCAAAAATGCAACTTTGTAAGTGTTAAGTGTAAAAATCTATCTTTAATATAATTTTGTGTCATATAATTTCTTTCCGACTTAATTTGCCTTGTTTTCTGTTGCAGGTTCTCCGTGCCCCAAGGTGCTGGCTGCGATTTGCGTCCAACAAGTTGGTGCACACCTACAGAGTCCCTGGTAAGTACTGATTTCAAATTTTTATACAGACAAATTTTTAAAATTTTCCTAAGTTGAAGATTTCAAATTTTTCTAAGTCCAACTTTTTGCAATTTTTTACTTAGTCTAACAAACTCTACACATAAACAGAATACAGTCAAAATTAAAAATATTTAAATTATACAAACTTTTGTCAAAATTTTTCTAAGTCCCAGTGTCTTGCTGGACTTTTCTGGGTCAAAAATTTAATTTAATACAAGAACAAAGTTAAACCAATATAACAACAAATTTTAAAATTTTACACTTTTTGAAAAATTTTACAAGTCCAAAATTCTGAAAATTTTTCTAAGTCCCAGAAAAAGTTTTCAAAATTTTTCTAAGTTTAAAAAACAGAAAAAATTTTCTGTTTTTTGCGGGAACCTGTTTATAACCTTAAAATCTAAAATAAACAATTTAAAAATTTTCTTATATTACTAAGTTCACGCACCAGTACTGCTACTGTGTCAAAATTTACGTAATTAACACGGGGGATGGAAATGTCAAAAGATAGGGGAAGGGTCCAGGGGATGTATCCAAGTTCCAAAATATTTTTAGGTTACTTGTGGAAAGCACAATAACGTTTTCTAAAATTTAGTAAAATTTTAATTTGGAATTTCTGGGATGGGGGATGAAGATAGGTGGGGAGTGTGTTAACGTAAATTATGCACCCTTTACTTCTACACAATGATCTAATACTAAAATTTAGCTTGCCCAGACTTTTCAGTTAAAAAACTGTGAAAAACACCAATTCCTAAGTTGGTATACACCTGACCTTTGAAATTTTAAGATATTTTTTTGCCAATTACTCGAAATTTTTTAGCATAAACAGGGTCTGATTTTTTGGCAACGGGTAGTATAGTCCTAGGACTATCTAGCCGCACAAAAATAATTTTAGGTTGCCGCTGTCAGATTTGAGATAAAAAATTTTTTAAAGTTCATATAAACTGCACCTTCACAAAACAGCTTGGTAATCCAATAAAGACTTAACTTTTTTGAAGTCTGGAAGTGCCTCCCGGCTGCCGCTGAGTGTCCGCTTCCTTTGGTGGGTCGAGCAGATGTCCCACTCCTCTCCTTCTCAACTTGAAGAACCCGGATGTTGTTTTTCTGCTCGATAACTCCTCGGGGAAAAGTCGGATTTTCCCGCGGAAAACACCAACGTGTGGAGCTCCTGGAGGCGCTTCTTCTGGTACTAAATACCGTGTGGGTCGTCGCTGCAGATCCAGAGAAAAATCCAAATAACTGTTTCAAAATCACATCAAACAAAGAAAACTTCCCGAAAAATCGTCCTAGGGGAAAAATTTTTCCACGCCCAGGTTCAGCTCAACGAGCTGCGTCTTCTGATACAACTTTTGCGAAAATCGGGTGCACTTTTCTATTTTTGGGGATTTTTCGAGCGCGGAGCGGCTTAAAAACGTGGCACTCGCGTCTGCGGCTGGTGCGCGACTGGTTAGGTTAGGTTAGGTTAGGTTAGGTTAGGTTAGGTTAGGTTAGGTTAGGTTAGGTTAGGTTAGGTTAGGTTAGGTTAGGTTAGGTTAGGTTAGGTTAGGTTAGGTTAGGTTAGGTTAGGTTAGGTTAGGTTAGGTTAGGTTAGGTTAGGTTAGGTTAGGTTAGGTTAGGTTAGGTTAGGTTAGGTTAGGTTAGGTTAGGTTAGGTTAGGTTAGGTTAGGTTAGGTTAGGTTAGGTTAGGTTAGGTTAGGTTAGGTTAGGTTAGGTTAGGTTAGGTTAGGTTAGGTTAGGTTAGGTTAGGTTAGGTTAGGTTAGGTTAGGTTAGGTTAGGTTAGGTTAGGTTAGGTTAGGTTAGGTTAGGTTAGGTTAGGTTAGGTTAGGTTAGGTTAGGTTAGGTTAGGTTAGGTTAGGTTAGGTTAGGTTAGGTTAGGTTAGGTTAGGTTAGGTTAGGTTAGGTTAGGTTAGGTTAGGTTAGGTTAGGTTAGGTTAGGTTAGGTTAGGTTAGGTTAGGTTAGGTTAGGTTAGGTTAGGTTAGGTTAGGTTAGGTTAGGTTAGGTTAGGTTAGGTTAGGTTAGGTTAGGTTAGGTTAGGTTAGGTTAGGTTAGGTTAGGTTAGGTTAGGTTAGGTTAGGTTAGGTTAGGTTAGGTTAGGTTAGGTTAGGTTAGGTTAGGTTAGGTTAGGTTAGGTTAGGTTAGGTTAGGTTAGGTTAGGTTAGGTTAGGTTAGGTTAGGTTAGGTTAGGTTAGGTTAGGTTAGGTTAGGTTAGGTTAGGTTAGGTTAGGTTAGGTTAGGTTAGGTTAGGTTAGGTTAGGTTAGGTTAGGTTAGGTTAGGTTAGGTTAGGTTAGGTTAGGTTAGGTTAGGTTAGGTTAGGTTAGGTTAGGTTAGGTTAGGTTAGGTTAGGTTAGGTTAGGTTAGGTTAGGTTAGGTTAGGTTAGGTTAGGTTAGGTTAGGTTAGGTTAGGTTAGGTTAGGTTAGGTTAGGTTAGGTTAGGTTAGGTTAGGTTAGGTTAGGTTAGGTTAGGTTAGGTTAGGTTAGGTTAGGTTAGGTTAGGTTAGGTTAGGTTAGGTTAGGTTAGGTTAGGTTAGGTTAGGTTAGGTTAGGTTAGGTTAGGTTAGGTTAGGTTAGGTTAGGTTAGGTTAGGTTAGGTTAGGTTAGGTTAGGTTAGGTTAGGTTAGGTTAGGTTAGGTTAGGTTAGGTTAGGTTAGGTTAGGTTAGGTTAGGTTAGGTTAGGTTAGGTTAGGTTAGGTTAGGTTAGGTTAGGTTAGGTTAGGTTAGGTTAGGTTAGGTTAGGTTAGGTTAGGTTAGGTTAGGTTAGGTTAGGTTAGGTTAGGTTAGGTTAGGTTAGGTTAGGTTAGGTTAGGTTAGGTTAGGTTAGGTTAGGTTAGGTTAGGTTAGGTTAGGTTAGGTTAGGTTAGGTTAGGTTAGGTTAGGTTAGGTTAGGTTAGGTTAGGTTAGGTTAGGTTAGGTTAGGTTAGGTTAGGTTAGGTTAGGTTAGGTTAGGTTAGGTTAGGTTAGGTTAGGTTAGGTTAGGTTAGGTTAGGTTAGGTTAGGTTAGGTTAGGTTAGGTTAGGTTAGGTTAGGTTAGGTTAGGTTAGGTTAGGTTAGGTTAGGTTAGGTTAGGTTAGGTTAGGTTAGGTTAGGTTAGGTTAGGTTAGGTTAGGTTAGGTTAGGTTAGGTTAGGTTAGGTTAGGTTAGGTTAGGTTAGGTTAGGTTAGGTTAGGTTAGGTTAGGTTAGGTTAGGTTAGGTTAGGTTAGGTTAGGTTAGGTTAGGTTAGGTTAGGTTAGGTTAGGTTAGGTTAGGTTAGGTTAGGTTAGGTTAGGTTAGGTTAGGTTAGGTTAGGTTAGGTTAGGTTAGGTTAGGTTAGGTTAGGTTAGGTTAGGTTAGGTTAGGTTAGGTTAGGTTAGGTTAGGTTAGGTTAGGTTAGGTTAGGTTAGGTTAGGTTAGGTTAGGTTAGGTTAGGTTAGGTTAGGTTAGGTTAGGTTAGGTTAGGTTAGGTTAGGTTAGGTTAGGTTAGGTTAGGTTAGGTTAGGTTAGGTTAGGTTAGGTTAGGTTAGGTTAGGTTAGGTTAGGTTAGGTTAGGTTAGGTTAGGTTAGGTTAGGTTAGGTTAGGTTAGGTTAGGTTAGGTTAGGTTAGGTTAGGTTAGGTTAGGTTAGGTTAGGTTAGGTTAGGTTAGGTTAGGTTAGGTTAGGTTAGGTTAGGTTAGGTTAGGTTAGGTTAGGTTAGGTTAGGTTAGGTTAGGTTAGGTTAGGTTAGGTTAGGTTAGGTTAGGTTAGGTTAGGTTAGGTTAGGTTAGGTTAGGTTAGGTTAGGTTAGGTTAGGTTAGGTTAGGTTAGGTTAGGTTAGGTTAGGTTAGGTTAGGTTAGGTTAGGTTAGGTTAGGTTAGGTTAGGTTAGGTTAGGTTAGGTTAGGTTAGGTTAGGTTAGGTTAGGTTAGGTTAGGTTAGGTTAGGTTAGGTTAGGTTAGGTTAGGTTAGGTTAGGTTAGGTTAGGTTAGGTTAGGTTAGGTTAGGTTAGGTTAGGTTAGGTTAGGTTAGGTTAGGTTAGGTTAGGTTAGGTTAGGTTAGGTTAGGTTAGGTTAGGTTAGGTTAGGTTAGGTTAGGTTAGGTTAGGTTAGGTTAGGTTAGGTTAGGTTAGGTTAGGTTAGGTTAGGTTAGGTTAGGTTAGGTTAGGTTAGGTTAGGTTAGGTTAGGTTAGGTTAGGTTAGGTTAGGTTAGGTTAGGTTAGGTTAGGTTAGGTTAGGTTAGGTTAGGTTAGGTTAGGTTAGGTTAGGTTAGGTTAGGTTAGGTTAGGTTAGGTTAGGTTAGGTTAGGTTAGGTTAGGTTAGGTTAGGTTAGGTTAGGTTAGGTTAGGTTAGGTTAGGTTAGGTTAGGTTAGGTTAGGTTAGGTTAGGTTAGGTTAGGTTAGGTTAGGTTAGGTTAGGTTAGGTTAGGTTAGGTTAGGTTAGGTTAGGTTAGGTTAGGTTAGGTTAGGTTAGGTTAGGTTAGGTTAGGTTAGGTTAGGTTAGGTTAGGTTAGGTTAGGTTAGGTTAGGTTAGGTTAGGTTAGGTTAGGTTAGGTTAGGTTAGGTTAGGTTAGGTTAGGTTAGGTTAGGTTAGGTTAGGTTAGGTTAGGTTAGGTTAGGTTAGGTTAGGTTAGGTTAGGTTAGGTTAGGTTAGGTTAGGTTAGGTTAGGTTAGGTTAGGTTAGGTTAGGTTAGGTTAGGTTAGGTTAGGTTAGGTTAGGTTAGGTTAGGTTAGGTTAGGTTAGGTTAGGTTAGGTTAGGTTAGGTTAGGTTAGGTTAGGTTAGGTTAGGTTAGGTTAGGTTAGGTTAGGTTAGGTTAGGTTAGGTTAGGTTAGGTTAGGTTAGGTTAGGTTAGGTTAGGTTAGGTTAGGTTAGGTTAGGTTAGGTTAGGTTAGGTTAGGTTAGGTTAGGTTAGGTTAGGTTAGGTTAGGTTAGGTTAGGTTAGGTTAGGTTAGGTTAGGTTAGGTTAGGTTAGGTTAGGTTAGGTTAGGTTAGGTTAGGTTAGGTTAGGTTAGGTTAGGTTAGGTTAGGTTAGGTTAGGTTAGGTTAGGTTAGGTTAGGTTAGGTTAGGTTAGGTTAGGTTAGGTTAGGTTAGGTTAGGTTAGGTTAGGTTAGGTTAGGTTAGGTTAGGTTAGGTTAGGTTAGGTTAGGTTAGGTTAGGTTAGGTTAGGTTAGGTTAGGTTAGGTTAGGTTAGGTTAGGTTAGGTTAGGTTAGGTTAGGTTAGGTTAGGTTAGGTTAGGTTAGGTTAGGTTAGGTTAGGTTAGGTTAGGTTAGGTTAGGTTAGGTTAGGTTAGGTTAGGTTAGGTTAGGTTAGGTTAGGTTAGGTTAGGTTAGGTTAGGTTAGGTTAGGTTAGGTTAGGTTAGGTTAGGTTAGGTTAGGTTAGGTTAGGTTAGGTTAGGTTAGGTTAGGTTAGGTTAGGTTAGGTTAGGTTAGGTTAGGTTAGGTTAGGTTAGGTTAGGTTAGGTTAGGTTAGGTTAGGTTAGGTTAGGTTAGGTTAGGTTAGGTTAGGTTAGGTTAGGTTAGGTTAGGTTAGGTTAGGTTAGGTTAGGTTAGGTTAGGTTAGGTTAGGTTAGGTTAGGTTAGGTTAGGTTAGGTTAGGTTAGGTTAGGTTAGGTTAGGTTAGGTTAGGTTAGGTTAGGTTAGGTTAGGTTAGGTTAGGTTAGGTTAGGTTAGGTTAGGTTAGGTTAGGTTAGGTTAGGTTAGGTTAGGTTAGGTTAGGTTAGGTTAGGTTAGGTTAGGTTAGGTTAGGTTAGGTTAGGTTAGGTTAGGTTAGGTTAGGTTAGGTTAGGTTAGGTTAGGTTAGGTTAGGTTAGGTTAGGTTAGGTTAGGTTAGGTTAGGTTAGGTTAGGTTAGGTTAGGTTAGGTTAGGTTAGGTTAGGTTAGGTTAGGTTAGGTTAGGTTAGGTTAGGTTAGGTTAGGTTAGGTTAGGTTAGGTTAGGTTAGGTTAGGTTAGGTTAGGTTAGGTTAGGTTAGGTTAGGTTAGGTTAGGTTAGGTTAGGTTAGGTTAGGTTAGGTTAGGTTAGGTTAGGTTAGGTTAGGTTAGGTTAGGTTAGGTTAGGTTAGGTTAGGTTAGGTTAGGTTAGGTTAGGTTAGGTTAGGTTAGGTTAGGTTAGGTTAGGTTAGGTTAGGTTAGGTTAGGTTAGGTTAGGTTAGGTTAGGTTAGGTTAGGTTAGGTTAGGTTAGGTTAGGTTAGGTTAGGTTAGGTTAGGTTAGGTTAGGTTAGGTTAGGTTAGGTTAGGTTAGGTTAGGTTAGGTTAGGTTAGGTTAGGTTAGGTTAGGTTAGGTTAGGTTAGGTTAGGTTAGGTTAGGTTAGGTTAGGTTAGGTTAGGTTAGGTTAGGTTAGGTTAGGTTAGGTTAGGTTAGGTTAGGTTAGGTTAGGTTAGGTTAGGTTAGGTTAGGTTAGGTTAGGTTAGGTTAGGTTAGGTTAGGTTAGGTTAGGTTAGGTTAGGTTAGGTTAGGTTAGGTTAGGTTAGGTTAGGTTAGGTTAGGTTAGGTTAGGTTAGGTTAGGTTAGGTTAGGTTAGGTTAGGTTAGGTTAGGTTAGGTTAGGTTAGGTTAGGTTAGGTTAGGTTAGGTTAGGTTAGGTTAGGTTAGGTTAGGTTAGGTTAGGTTAGGTTAGGTTAGGTTAGGTTAGGTTAGGTTAGGTTAGGTTAGGTTAGGTTAGGTTAGGTTAGGTTAGGTTAGGTTAGGTTAGGTTAGGTTAGGTTAGGTTAGGTTAGGTTAGGTTAGGTTAGGTTAGGTTAGGTTAGGTTAGGTTAGGTTAGGTTAGGTTAGGTTAGGTTAGGTTAGGTTAGGTTAGGTTAGGTTAGGTTAGGTTAGGTTAGGTTAGGTTAGGTTAGGTTAGGTTAGGTTAGGTTAGGTTAGGTTAGGTTAGGTTAGGTTAGGTTAGGTTAGGTTAGGTTAGGTTAGGTTAGGTTAGGTTAGGTTAGGTTAGGTTAGGTTAGGTTAGGTTAGGTTAGGTTAGGTTAGGTTAGGTTAGGTTAGGTTAGGTTAGGTTAGGTTAGGTTAGGTTAGGTTAGGTTAGGTTAGGTTAGGTTAGGTTAGGTTAGGTTAGGTTAGGTTAGGTTAGGTTAGGTTAGGTTAGGTTAGGTTAGGTTAGGTTAGGTTAGGTTAGGTTAGGTTAGGTTAGGTTAGGTTAGGTTAGGTTAGGTTAGGTTAGGTTAGGTTAGGTTAGGTTAGGTTAGGTTAGGTTAGGTTAGGTTAGGTTAGGTTAGGTTAGGTTAGGTTAGGTTAGGTTAGGTTAGGTTAGGTTAGGTTAGGTTAGGTTAGGTTAGGTTAGGTTAGGTTAGGTTAGGTTAGGTTAGGTTAGGTTAGGTTAGGTTAGGTTAGGTTAGGTTAGGTTAGGTTAGGTTAGGTTAGGTTAGGTTAGGTTAGGTTAGGTTAGGTTAGGTTAGGTTAGGTTAGGTTAGGTTAGGTTAGGTTAGGTTAGGTTAGGTTAGGTTAGGTTAGGTTAGGTTAGGTTAGGTTAGGTTAGGTTAGGTTAGGTTAGGTTAGGTTAGGTTAGGTTAGGTTAGGTTAGGTTAGGTTAGGTTAGGTTAGGTTAGGTTAGGTTAGGTTAGGTTAGGTTAGGTTAGGTTAGGTTAGGTTAGGTTAGGTTAGGTTAGGTTAGGTTAGGTTAGGTTAGGTTAGGTTAGGTTAGGTTAGGTTAGGTTAGGTTAGGTTAGGTTAGGTTAGGTTAGGTTAGGTTAGGTTAGGTTAGGTTAGGTTAGGTTAGGTTAGGTTAGGTTAGGTTAGGTTAGGTTAGGTTAGGTTAGGTTAGGTTAGGTTAGGTTAGGTTAGGTTAGGTTAGGTTAGGTTAGGTTAGGTTAGGTTAGGTTAGGTTAGGTTAGGTTAGGTTAGGTTAGGTTAGGTTAGGTTAGGTTAGGTTAGGTTAGGTTAGGTTAGGTTAGGTTAGGTTAGGTTAGGTTAGGTTAGGTTAGGTTAGGTTAGGTTAGGTTAGGTTAGGTTAGGTTAGGTTAGGTTAGGTTAGGTTAGGTTAGGTTAGGTTAGGTTAGGTTAGGTTAGGTTAGGTTAGGTTAGGTTAGGTTAGGTTAGGTTAGGTTAGGTTAGGTTAGGTTAGGTTAGGTTAGGTTAGGTTAGGTTAGGTTAGGTTAGGTTAGGTTAGGTTAGGTTAGGTTAGGTTAGGTTAGGTTAGGTTAGGTTAGGTTAGGTTAGGTTAGGTTAGGTTAGGTTAGGTTAGGTTAGGTTAGGTTAGGTTAGGTTAGGTTAGGTTAGGTTAGGTTAGGTTAGGTTAGGTTAGGTTAGGTTAGGTTAGGTTAGGTTAGGTTAGGTTAGGTTAGGTTAGGTTAGGTTAGGTTAGGTTAGGTTAGGTTAGGTTAGGTTAGGTTAGGTTAGGTTAGGTTAGGTTAGGTTAGGTTAGGTTAGGTTAGGTTAGGTTAGGTTAGGTTAGGTTAGGTTAGGTTAGGTTAGGTTAGGTTAGGTTAGGTTAGGTTAGGTTAGGTTAGGTTAGGTTAGGTTAGGTTAGGTTAGGTTAGGTTAGGTTAGGTTAGGTTAGGTTAGGTTAGGTTAGGTTAGGTTAGGTTAGGTTAGGTTAGGTTAGGTTAGGTTAGGTTAGGTTAGGTTAGGTTAGGTTAGGTTAGGTTAGGTTAGGTTAGGTTAGGTTAGGTTAGGTTAGGTTAGGTTAGGTTAGGTTAGGTTAGGTTAGGTTAGGTTAGGTTAGGTTAGGTTAGGTTAGGTTAGGTTAGGTTAGGTTAGGTTAGGTTAGGTTAGGTTAGGTTAGGTTAGGTTAGGTTAGGTTAGGTTAGGTTAGGTTAGGTTAGGTTAGGTTAGGTTAGGTTAGGTTAGGTTAGGTTA
The DNA here is from genome assembly GCA_947359385.1 of Chesias legatella. Lineage (NCBI taxonomy): Eukaryota > Metazoa > Arthropoda > Insecta > Lepidoptera > Geometridae > Chesias > Chesias legatella. Next base: position 13,020,680 of record OX375768.1, read on the forward strand.
GGTTAGGTTAGGTTAGGTTAGGTTAGGTTAGGTTAGGTTAGGTTAGGTTAGGTTAGGTTAGGTTAGGTTAGGTTAGGTTAGGTTAGGTTAGGTTAGGTTAGGTTAGGTTAGGTTAGGTTAGGTTAGGTTAGGTTAGGTTAGGTTAGGTTAGGTTAGGTTAGGTTAGGTTAGGTTAGGTTAGGTTAGGTTAGGTTAGGTTAGGTTAGGTTAGGTTAGGTTAGGTTAGGTTAGGTTAGGTTAGGTTAGGTTAGGTTAGGTTAGGTTAGGTTAGGTTAGGTTAGGTTAGGTTAGGTTAGGTTAGGTTAGGTTAGGTTAGGTTAGGTTAGGTTAGGTTAGGTTAGGTTAGGTTAGGTTAGGTTAGGTTAGGTTAGGTTAGGTTAGGTTAGGTTAGGTTAGGTTAGGTTAGGTTAGGTTAGGTTAGGTTAGGTTAGGTTAGGTTAGGTTAGGTTAGGTTAGGTTAGGTTAGGTTAGGTTAGGTTAGGTTAGGTTAGGTTAGGTTAGGTTAGGTTAGGTTAGGTTAGGTTAGGTTAGGTTAGGTTAGGTTAGGTTAGGTTAGGTTAGGTTAGGTTAGGTTAGGTTAGGTTAGGTTAGGTTAGGTTAGGTTAGGTTAGGTTAGGTTAGGTTAGGTTAGGTTAGGTTAGGTTAGGTTAGGTTAGGTTAGGTTAGGTTAGGTTAGGTTAGGTTAGGTTAGGTTAGGTTAGGTTAGGTTAGGTTAGGTTAGGTTAGGTTAGGTTAGGTTAGGTTAGGTTAGGTTAGGTTAGGTTAGGTTAGGTTAGGTTAGGTTAGGTTAGGTTAGGTTAGGTTAGGTTAGGTTAGGTTAGGTTAGGTTAGGTTAGGTTAGGTTAGGTTAGGTTAGGTTAGGTTAGGTTAGGTTAGGTTAGGTTAGGTTAGGTTAGGTTAGGTTAGGTTAGGTTAGGTTAGGTTAGGTTAGGTTAGGTTAGGTTAGGTTAGGTTAGGTTAGGTTAGGTTAGGTTAGGTTAGGTTAGGTTAGGTTAGGTTAGGTTAGGTTAGGTTAGGTTAGGTTAGGTTAGGTTAGGTTAGGTTAGGTTAGGTTAGGTTAGGTTAGGTTAGGTTAGGTTAGGTTAGGTTAGGTTAGGTTAGGTTAGGTTAGGTTAGGTTAGGTTAGGTTAGGTTAGGTTAGGTTAGGTTAGGTTAGGTTAGGTTAGGTTAGGTTAGGTTAGGTTAGGTTAGGTTAGGTTAGGTTAGGTTAGGTTAGGTTAGGTTAGGTTAGGTTAGGTTAGGTTAGGTTAGGTTAGGTTAGGTTAGGTTAGGTTAGGTTAGGTTAGGTTAGGTTAGGTTAGGTTAGGTTAGGTTAGGTTA
>OX375769.1:0-15000 GCA_947359385.1 Chesias legatella
CCTAACCTAACCTAACCTAACCTAACCTAACCTAACCTAACCTAACCTAACCTAACCTAACCTAACCTAACCTAACCTAACCTAACCTAACCTAACCTAACCTAACCTAACCTAACCTAACCTAACCTAACCTAACCTAACCTAACCTAACCTAACCTAACCTAACCTAACCTAACCTAACCTAACCTAACCTAACCTAACCTAACCTAACCTAACCTAACCTAACCTAACCTAACCTAACCTAACCTAACCTAACCTAACCTAACCTAACCTAACCTAACCTAACCTAACCTAACCTAACCTAACCTAACCTAACCTAACCTAACCTAACCTAACCTAACCTAACCTAACCTAACCTAACCTAACCTAACCTAACCTAACCTAACCTAACCTAACCTAACCTAACCTAACCTAACCTAACCTAACCTAACCTAACCTAACCTAACCTAACCTAACCTAACCTAACCTAACCTAACCTAACCTAACCTAACCTAACCTAACCTAACCTAACCTAACCTAACCTAACCTAACCTAACCTAACCTAACCTAACCTAACCTAACCTAACCTAACCTAACCTAACCTAACCTAACCTAACCTAACCTAACCTAACCTAACCTAACCTAACCTAACCTAACCTAACCTAACCTAACCTAACCTAACCTAACCTAACCTAACCTAACCTAACCTAACCTAACCTAACCTAACCTAACCAGTCGCGCACCAGCCGCAGACGCGAGTGCCACGTTTTAAAGCCGCTCCGCGCTCGAAAAATCCCCAAAAATAGAAAATTTGACCCGATTTCCGCGAAAGTTGTATCAGAAGACGCAGCTCGTTGAGCTGAACCTGGGCGTGGAAAAATTTTTCCCCTAGGACGATTTTTCGCGAAGTTTTCTTTGTTTGATGTGATTTTGAAACAGTTATTTGGATTTTTCTCTGGATCTGCAGCGACGACCCACACGGTATTTAGTACCAAAAGAAGCGCCTCCAGGAGCACTACACGCTGGTGTTTTCCGCGGGAAAATCCGACTTTTCCCCGAGGAGTTATCGAGCAGAAAAACAACATCCGGGTTCTTCAAGTTGAGAAGGAGAGGAGTGGGACATCTGCTCGACCCACCAAAAGAAGCGGACACTCAGTGGCAGCCGGGAGGCACTTACAAAATTGAAAACAGCTAAGTTTAAGTGTCATTACCAAGTAGTTTTATAAATTTGCGGTTGGCCTTAATTTTCAAAAATTTTTATCTAGATTTTGGCAGTGGGAACCTATATTTACTTTTGTGTCCCCAGAAAGTCCTAGGACTGTTCTACCCACTGCCAAAAAATCAGCGCACGTTCATGCTGAAAATATCGGAGTAATTGGCAAAAAAACAACACAAAATTTCAAAGGTCAGCTGCAATACAAACTTAATATTTCTGTTTTTATTAGGTTTGTCACTGAAAAGTTGATAAATTGTTTAATTTTAATTTATAACAATATAGAGAAGGTATAGGCCCACATATTCCCCATTGACACCCCCTACCCCAAATCATCCCCCACTCCAGAAATTCCAAATTAAAATTTATTAAAAACTTTGTAAACTTTATTGTACTTTCCTCGACTAACTTAAAATTATTTTAACACTTAAATTCACTCCCTGGACCCTTCCCCCTCCCTTTTGACATATTTGGGCCCCCTCTTTATAGTGCAAATTTTGACGCGGCATCCTATACTGGTGCGTGTACGTAATATTGTAAGTTAATTTTAATTGCTTTGTGTTGGAAATTGTTGTTTGTATATATTCCCATAAATAATAGAAAATTTTTTCTGGAAACTGGACTTAGAGAAATTTCGTCAAAAATTTTCTTGGACTTAGAAAAATTTCAAAAATTTCTGGGACTTGGAATAATTTTCTAAAAGTTTTGGTCCAAGAAAAATTTTAAAAAATTGTATAAATTAGAACTATAGTTAGTCTTTGGACTTGAAAAACTTTGTTAAAAAGTTTTTCAAAATTTTGAGACTTAGAAGATTTAAGGCCAAATTGGACTTAGTAAATTTCGGTGAAAAATATTTGGACTTAGAAAATTTTTCTAAAAATTTGGACCAGAAAAAAATTGTTAAACAATTGTTTGTTTTAGAATATAGATAGTCTTTAGACTTAGAAAAATTGTTAATTGTACCCAAAAAATTTTTTGGGACATAGAATATTTTAAAGATTTTTGGACTTAGAAAAATTCTCAAAAATTTTTCTAATTTTTGACCAACAAAAATTACTGAATTGTTTTGAATCAAATTGTATTGAGTCTTTAGACGTAGATAAAATTGTAAGAAATTGTTCCCAAAAATTTGGGACTTAGAAAATTTTAACAAGATTTGGACTTAGAAAATTTTTATTATTTATTATTTTTGAACAAAAAATTTTTAAGTTCCCATCTGTTTGTACTTTAATTTAATAAGTGCAAAAAAGACGTATTGGCACTTAGCCAAAAAATTTTTTGACGTCCTAAAAATTTGAAAACAGGATTACTTACCAGGACTCTGTAGGCGTGCACCAACTCGTTGGATGTAGATCACAGCCAGCACCTTGGAGCACGGAGAACCTGCAACAAAAAACAGAGCAAATTAAGACGGAAAAATTTTTAGGACTCAAAAATTATATTAAAAATATATTATTCTACATTTAAATTTTATAAATTTACATTTTTGGGTTATTATTTTTAAAACCTAAAATAATTTACATTTATACTTGACTTTATTTACTTTTACATACTTTGACTGCGTCCCTCTGACTCGACATGACCGCACGCACGCCAACAAAGATGCTTAACCTCACGGTAAGCATTGACAAGGACTCCCCAGTCCAGACACAGATGGCTGGACCATCCAAGGCCCTACCCGAGACGACGAACATCTCGAAGGTACGGCGCAGCATAGGGGAGTGGGAGACTGGAAACGCAACAGCTGCTCCAGCATCCCACTCCCCTGTGGGGAGCCAAAAGGTAGGGAAGACAAAGTACTCGGACAGACTATCCGAGGCAAAAGCGTGCGTGACAAAGGCGAAACTTCATTTAGGAAATGCCCGAAATCTAAAAACAGAAATCAAAAACGAAGTTACCATCGCCATTGACAGACTCTTTCAGATTGTCAAAGAGTCGGAATCGGTGAAAAAGGCTACAGGAAAGAAGGAGGAAAAAATTGAAGTAGAAGTGGAAATGGAAAAAAGAAAAGAAAGCGTAAGAGAGGACCACACTGTGCTTCTGGAACAGCTGGCGAAGCATGCACAGCTAATTGAGGACAATAGCAAGAAAATGGAGCAACTGAAGGAAGTAATAGGAAAGCAGCAAGAGGTGCAAGAGCGACTAACCTACGCTGGGGTGGTGGCGACGTCTGCCAGGAGATATTCTCCAGGACAGACGGCGCTGCATTCAGTGGTGGTTTCGTCAAATAACGAAAATGAGACGGGAGAAGAGATTCTTTCCAGAATCAGGAGTGTGGTCAACGCTAAGGAAGGAGGGATAGAGATAGAGAGGGTTCGAAAGGCTAAGGACCGGAAAATTATTGTGGGATGTCGGACGGAAGGAGAGAGGGAGAAAGTTAAAGAAAGACTCAAGACGGCAGGAGACCTCTTAAACGTCCAAGAAATAAAAAACAAGGATCCTCTGGTCATCCTCAAGAGCGTTTTGCGGTATAACACCGATGAGGATGTCCTCAACGCCTTGAGGAACCAGAACAAGGACATAATGAGGGATCTAGATGAAAAGGACATGAACATGCGCATCTTATACAAAAGGCAAACCCGTAACCCCCACACTCATCATGTGGTGCTACGGGTCTCCCCCAGATTGTGGCAACGGATGACCGATGCAGAAACGCTTCAGGTGGACCTCCAGAGAGTGCGAGTGGAGGACCAGTCACCACTGGTCCAATGCTCGCTCTGTCTGGGCTACGGGCACGGGAAGCGTTTCTGCACCGAGAAAGTTGAAAAATGTAGCCACTGTGGCGGGCCGCATATGCGGGCACAGTGTGCGGATTGGCTCGCTGGGGAAACCCCGTCTTGCTGTAATTGCAGGCTCGCGAGATTCGACAAGGTTGACCACAGTGCCTTCAGCCAGGAATGCCCGGTGCGCAGGAGATGGGAGGCACTGGCCCGGGCCACGGTGGCGTATTGCTAAGGTGGTCACGGGCAAAAAATCTCCCCCCAGCACGAAGCCGTACCGGGTCGTCCAGGCAAACCTGCAAAGAAAGTCGTTGGCCACGAACGAAATTATGATGGAGGCCGCGGAGAAAAAGGTGGCATTTGCACTGCTCCAGGAGCCTTACGTTGGTGGGACGGGAAGAATGAGGGACTACCGGGGTGCGAGAACATTTCAGTGCATCAATCCTGGAGACGCAGTCGTCAAGGCAGCGATCGTAGTATTCGATGGAGACCTTGACGTCATACAGCGCCCAGACTTGACCACAGCAAATATTGCTGTGGTAAACATCAGAACGAGTGCCTGGGAGATGGTGGTCGCATCGTTCTATTTCGAACCAAACCAGGAGATCGATGACTACCTGGAGCAGTTAAAGAACATAAAGAAAAGAGCTGGAACAAATAAAATCTTAATAGGGGGAGACTCAAACGCAAAAAGTACCTGGTGGGGTAGCCCCAAAATAGATCAAAGAGGTGAGGAAGTATCGGGGACGCTTGAGGAGATGAGCATGCAGGTTCTAAATGTGGGAGACACACCCACCTTTGACACTATACGAGGGAACAAGTCGTACTCCAGTTACGTAGACATCACAGCGTGCACAGCGGAGATGCTGATCCTGGTGGAGGACTGGAGAGTGGACGTTGGCGTGACGAGTTCGGATCACAACACAATAAAATTCAACATTAGATTAAAAAGATCGAAAGGGATTAGTATTAGTAGAACCACTAGAATTTACAATAGTAAAAAAGCAAACTGGTGCCAATTTCGTGAGAAAATGGCCCAGTTGCTATTAGAAAACAAAATAGACACAACCGAAATTGAAAATATACGAAACAAGTTAGAATTAGAAAGCATTATGGAAACCTACACAAATATAATAACTAAAACATGCAACTCTACGATCCCAAAAACTAAAACAATAAATAAAATTAACTTACCATGGATGACAGAAGAACTCGCCACGTTGAAGAAGGAGGTCACCACCAGGAGACGCAGAATCCGATGTGCAGCGCCAGTCCGCAGGTCGAAGGTCATTGAAGAGTACCTGAAAGCAAAAGAAAAATATGAGTTAGAGGCAAAAAATGCACAAACGACGAGCTGGAAGGAGTTCTGTGGAAAGCAGGACAGGGAAGGAATGTGGGACTCAATCTACAGGGTCATAGGTAGGACAGCGAAGAGGCAGGAAGATCTGCCTCTCGCTAGGGATGGGTGTCTGTTGGGACCTAGGGATTCGGCAAAGCTACTCGCGGATACTTTTTATCCGGAAGATAATGTGGAAGGGGAAAGCGAATACCATCGACAAGTTAGACAGAATGCGGAAAACTTAAATGTCCAGGACCATGATGACCATGACCCACCATTTAATATAGGAGAGATGGAATTCGTATTGAGTAGCTTCAATCCCAAAAAGGCACCAGGCTCGGACGGCCTTACATCCGACATCTGCACGCACGCGATACATCAGGATCCGGGATTATTCCTGTCACTGGCAAACAAGTGCCTCGAACTGGGGTATTTCCCAAAGTTGTGGAAAGAGGCAGTCGTGGTGATACTCCGGAAGCCAGGAAAGAAGGACTATACCGAGGCAAAGTCGTACAGACCCATAGGACTTCTGCCGGTGATGGGGAAGATCCTGGAAAAAATGGTGATTAACCGTATGAAATGGCATATACTCCCTCGGATGAGTACTCGCCAATATGGTTTCATGCCCCAAAGGAGCACTGAGGACTCCCTCTATGACTTGATACATCATATACGCACTAGACTAGACCAGAAAAAGCTGGTAACGATGGTATCGCTAGACATAGAGGGAGCTTTTGACAGTGCGTGGTGGCCCGTAATTAGAAACCGATTGGCAGAGGAAAAGTGTCCAACAAACATAAGGAGAATTATGGATAGCTACCTCCGAGACAGGGTAGTACGAGTTCGATACTCTGGGGAGGAGGTAGTGAAATCCACAACAAAGGGGTGCGTGCAGGGTTCGGTTGGGGGACCCATCCTCTGGAACCTGATACTGGATCCGCTCCTGTATCAGTTGGAGAAGAGAGGGGACCACTGCCAGGCCTTTGCTGACGATGTGGTGATGGTGTTTGACGGGGACACTGCCTTGGAAATACAAACGCAGGCAAATGCAGCACTCGCCTATGTCCAGGAATGGGGTACCAAGAACAAACTCAAATTCGCGCCGCACAAAACGAACGCTATGTTGCTGACACGCAAATTGAAGTTTGATACCCCAGACCTGAATATGGGCGGCATTGCCATCAAATTGTCGGACGAGGTGAAGATCCTGGGGCTCACCATTGACAAAAAGCTTACATTTAACAGCCATGCAGCGAATGCAAGCAGGAAGGCCTTAAATCTATATAAGCATTTGTCCAGAGCAGCCAAGGTGAGCTGGGGTCTTCATCCAGACATAATCCGTACAATCTACGTGGCGGTGGTGGAACCGGTCATGATGTATGCTGCTGGAGCATGGGCATCCAGTACCACAAAATTAGGCACACAAAAATATTTGAACACGGTCCAGCGAGGCTTCGCGCAGAAAATCTGCAAAGCCTACCGCACCACCTCTCTTAACTCGGTTTTGGTGCTGGCCGGACTACTTCCCCTTGACCTCAGAATACAGGAGGCAGCTGCCCTGTATGAGGTAAAGAGGGGAGTGGCTCGGCCGACATCAGGAGACGGGGAGATGGAGCGGATGACCAGATTCAACGACCTTCCTCATCCGACCAAATACACGGTCCAGAAATTTGTGTGCCTAGAGAATCGGGAAAAGGTTGATGCAAACAAAAATCAAGCGTTACAGATATACACGGACGGCAGCAAAATTGATGGTAAGGTGGGGGCCTCATTGTCTCTTTGGAGCAATGAGAAGGAAACCAGTAGCCAGAAATTGAAGCTGTCGTCCTATTGCACAGTATATCAAGCGGAACTGCTTGCCATACATAGGGCCACCACCGTCGCCCTGAAACGTCCGGAACGCACAATCGGCGTATATAGTGACTCCCTCTCGTCCTTGGAAGCGATTTCAAATAATCGCTCCCTCCATCCACTTGTAGTGGAGATACGCCGAAATCTGGAGGAGTGTAAACGCCAGGGGAGGTGGGTTTCACTCTTCTGGATAAAGGCCCACGCTGGATTGGAGGGAAATGAAAGAGCGGACGAGCTAGCCAAGGAAGCAGCGCTGAGGCTAAAAATCAAGCCAGACTATGACTTGTGCCCGATCTCATTTGTCAAGCGCCAAATCCGTTTGGACTCGCTTGACAAATGGAATCGGCGCTACATGACTGGGACGACTGCGGCGACCACGAAGCTTTTCTTTCCGGACGCAATAAAAGCGCATAAAATTGTACGTGATATGAAGCCACACGGAATAATAACCCAAGTAATGACGGGGCACGGTGGGTTCTCCGCATACCTGAATCGCTTCAAGTGTAAGGAGAGCCCATCGTGTACCTGTGAATCTAGCAGGGATGAAACTGTAGAGCATCTATTGCTTGATTGCCCCGTGTTTGCTTTAAAACGTTACGAGACAGAGCACGCTATAGATACTGACATAGTAAAAGAAAATATATGTATAATTATGGCAGACAAAAATATTAGAAATAAGTTTATAACGTTCTGTAAAAATATAGCAAGCAAAGTAATAAAGAAAAATAGCACGTAACTTATGGATAAGGTATATATTATTACATATATACAGTTAAACATAGTTTTATTAAAGATAAGAAATTGTAAACGTACCTTCTAAGGAATCTGCTAAAGAGCGAAATTAATATGCATATATATTAAAGCTGTAAAATATTTAATTGTGTAAATAAAATATGTTAACATATATATAATTGTATATATATAGGACATAGCATGTAAAATATAAGATAAAAAACTGTTTAAGAATTAAATGTTAAGTAAAAGAAGTAGCGAAATGTGTCAAAAAGATAGATGTAATAAAACAAAACACGCTGAAAAACTTATTAGAACCCATTCCACAATGATAGTCTGTTAGATAGTGTATTAAGATGATATTGTATTAATTAAGAAAAATAAAAAAGAAACCCTGAAAAAATTATTAAGACCCCACAATCTACAAAATGAAAGAGACAGAGAGTCTATTAGAAACATTAAAAAATTAAAGCTCAGTAGAAAAAAGAAAATTGTAGAAAAAGACTCTGATTATGTCAGAGGGACGCTTCGGCCCTCAAAAAGAGGGCAAAAAAAAAAAAAAAAAAAAAAAAAAAAAAAAAAAAAAAACCTAACCTAACCTAACCTAACCTAACCTAACCTAACCTAACCTAACCTAACCTAACCTAACCTAACCTAACCTAACCTAACCTAACCTAACCTAACCTAACCTAACCTAACCTAACCTAACCTAACCTAACCTAACCTAACCTAACCTAACCTAACCTAACCTAACCTAACCTAACCTAACCTAACCTAACCTAACCTAACCTAACCTAACCTAACCTAACCTAACCTAACCTAACCTAACCTAACCTAACCTAACCTAACCTAACCTAACCTAACCTAACCTAACCTAACCTAACCTAACCTAACCTAACCTAACCTAACCTAACCTAACCTAACCTAACCTAACCTAACCTAACCTAACCTAACCTAACCTAACCTAACCTAACCTAACCTAACCTAACCTAACCTAACCTAACCTAACCTAACCTAACCTAACCTAACCTAACCTAACCTAACCTAACCTAACCTAACCTAACCTAACCTAACCTAACCTAACCTAACCTAACCTAACCTAACCTAACCTAACCTAACCTAACCTAACCTAACCTAACCTAACCTAACCTAACCTAACCTAACCTAACCTAACCTAACCTAACCTAACCTAACCTAACCTAACCTAACCTAACCTAACCTAACCTAACCTAACCTAACCTAACCTAACCTAACCTAACCTAACCTAACCTAACCTAACCTAACCTAACCTAACCTAACCTAACCTAACCTAACCTAACCTAACCTAACCTAACCTAACCTAACCTAACCTAACCTAACCTAACCTAACCTAACCTAACCTAACCTAACCTAACCTAACCTAACCTAACCTAACCTAACCTAACCTAACCTAACCTAACCTAACCTAACCTAACCTAACCTAACCTAACCTAACCTAACCTAACCTAACCTAACCTAACCTAACCTAACCTAACCTAACCTAACCTAACCTAACCTAACCTAACCTAACCTAACCTAACCTAACCTAACCTAACCTAACCTAACCTAACCTAACCTAACCTAACCTAACCTAACCTAACCTAACCTAACCTAACCTAACCTAACCTAACCTAACCTAACCTAACCTAACCTAACCTAACCTAACCTAACCTAACCTAACCTAACCTAACCTAACCTAACCTAACCTAACCTAACCTAACCTAACCTAACCTAACCTAACCTAACCTAACCTAACCTAACCTAACCTAACCTAACCTAACCTAACCTAACCTAACCTAACCTAACCTAACCTAACCTAACCTAACCTAACCTAACCTAACCTAACCTAACCTAACCTAACCTAACCTAACCTAACCTAACCTAACCTAACCTAACCTAACCTAACCTAACCTAACCTAACCTAACCTAACCTAACCTAACCTAACCTAACCTAACCTAACCTAACCTAACCTAACCTAACCTAACCTAACCTAACCTAACCTAACCTAACCTAACCTAACCTAACCTAACCTAACCTAACCTAACCTAACCTAACCTAACCTAACCTAACCTAACCTAACCTAACCTAACCTAACCTAACCTAACCTAACCTAACCTAACCTAACCTAACCTAACCTAACCTAACCTAACCTAACCTAACCTAACCTAACCTAACCTAACCTAACCTAACCTAACCTAACCTAACCTAACCTAACCTAACCTAACCTAACCTAACCTAACCTAACCTAACCTAACCTAACCTAACCTAACCTAACCTAACCTAACCTAACCTAACCTAACCTAACCTAACCTAACCTAACCTAACCTAACCTAACCTAACCTAACCTAACCTAACCTAACCTAACCTAACCTAACCTAACCTAACCTAACCTAACCTAACCTAACCTAACCTAACCTAACCTAACCTAACCTAACCTAACCTAACCTAACCTAACCTAACCTAACCTAACCTAACCTAACCTAACCTAACCTAACCTAACCTAACCTAACCTAACCTAACCTAACCTAACCTAACCTAACCTAACCTAACCTAACCTAACCTAACCTAACCTAACCTAACCTAACCTAACCTAACCTAACCTAACCTAACCTAACCTAACCTAACCTAACCTAACCTAACCTAACCTAACCTAACCTAACCTAACCTAACCTAACCTAACCTAACCTAACCTAACCTAACCTAACCTAACCTAACCTAACCTAACCTAACCTAACCTAACCTAACCTAACCTAACCTAACCTAACCTAACCTAACCTAACCTAACCTAACCTAACCTAACCTAACCTAACCTAACCTAACCTAACCTAACCTAACCTAACCTAACCTAACCTAACCTAACCTAACCTAACCTAACCTAACCTAACCTAACCTAACCTAACCTAACCTAACCTAACCTAACCTAACCTAACCTAACCTAACCTAACCTAACCTAACCTAACCTAACCTAACCTAACCTAACCTAACCTAACCTAACCTAACCTAACCTAACCTAACCTAACCTAACCTAACCTAACCTAACCTAACCTAACCTAACCTAACCTAACCTAACCTAACCTAACCTAACCTAACCTAACCTAACCTAACCTAACCTAACCTAACCTAACCTAACCTAACCTAACCTAACCTAACCTAACCTAACCTAACCTAACCTAACCTAACCTAACCTAACCTAACCTAACCTAACCTAACCTAACCTAACCTAACCTAACCTAACCTAACCTAACCTAACCTAACCTAACCTAACCTAACCTAACCTAACCTAACCTAACCTAACCTAACCTAACCTAACCTAACCTAACCTAACCTAACCTAACCTAACCTAACCTAACCTAACCTAACCTAACCTAACCTAACCTAACCTAACCTAACCTAACCTAACCTAACCTAACCTAACCTAACCTAACCTAACCTAACCTAACCTAACCTAACCTAACCTAACCTAACCTAACCTAACCTAACCTAACCTAACCTAACCTAACCTAACCTAACCTAACCTAACCTAACCTAACCTAACCTAACCTAACCTAACCTAACCTAACCTAACCTAACCTAACCTAACCTAACCTAACCTAACCTAACCTAACCTAACCTAACCTAACCTAACCTAACCTAACCTAACCTAACCTAACCTAACCTAACCTAACCTAACCTAACCTAACCTAACCTAACCTAACCTAACCTAACCTAACCTAACCTAACCTAACCTAACCTAACCTAACCTAACCTAACCTAACCTAACCTAACCTAACCTAACCTAACCTAACCTAACCTAACCTAACCTAACCTAACCTAACCTAACCTAACCTAACCTAACCTAACCTAACCTAACCTAACCTAACCTAACCTAACCTAACCTAACCTAACCTAACCTAACCTAACCTAACCTAACCTAACCTAACCTAACCTAACCTAACCTAACCTAACCTAACCTAACCTAACCTAACCTAACCTAACCTAACCTAACCTAACCTAACCTAACCTAACCTAACCTAACCTAACCTAACCTAACCTAACCTAACCTAACCTAACCTAACCTAACCTAACCTAACCTAACCTAACCTAACCTAACCTAACCTAACCTAACCTAACCTAACCTAACCTAACCTAACCTAACCTAACCTAACCTAACCTAACCTAACCTAACCTAACCTAACCTAACCAGTCGCGCACCAGCCGCAGACGCGAGTGCCACGTTTTAAAGCCGCTCCGCGCTCGAAAAATCCCCAAAAATAGAAAATTTGACCCGATTTCCGCGAAAGTTGTATCAGAAGACGCAGCTCGTTGAGCTGAACCTGGGCGTGGAAAAATTTTTCCCCTAGGACGATTTTTCGCGAAGTTTTCTTTGTTTGACGTGGATTTTGAAACGTTTTTTGGATTTTTCTCTGGATCTGCAGCGACGACCCACACGGTATTTAGTACCAAAAGAAGCGCCTCCAGGAGCTGTACACGCTGGTGTTTTCCGCGGGAAAATCCGACTTTTCCCCGAGGAGTTATCGAGCAGAAAAACAACATCCGGTTTTTCAAGTTGAGAAGGAGAGGAGTGGGACATCTGCTCGACCCACCAATAGAAGCGGACACTCAGTGGCAGCCGGGAGGCACTTTCAAAACAGAAAAAAGTTGAGTTTAAGTGTTATTACCAAGTAGTTTTGTAAATGTGCAGTTGGCCTTAATTTTCAAAATTTTTTATCTCGATTTTGGCAGTGGGAACATATATTTATTTTTATGCCCCCGGATAGTCCTAGGACTACTCTACCCACTGCCAAAAAATCAGCACCTGTTCATACTAAAAAATTCGGAGAAATAGGCAAAAAAACAACTCAAAATTTTAAAGGTCAGCTGCAATACAAACTTAAATTTTCTGTTTTTGTTAAGTTTGTCACATAAAAGTTGCCAAATTGTTTAAATTTAAATTGTTACATTATAAAGAGGGTATAGGCCTACATATTCCCCATTGATACCCCCTACCCCAAATCATCCCCCACCCCAGGAATTGCATTTTTAAAATTATTAAAAAGTTAGAAAAATTTTTTGTGCTTTCCCCCAATAACTTAAAAATATTTTGGACCTTAATTTCATCCCCTGGACCCCTCCCCTTCCTTTTTGACATATTTATCCCCCCTCTTTATAATACAAAATCTGACGCTGCATCCTATACTGGTGCGTGTATGTAATATTTTAAGTTAATTTTAATTGTTTTATGTTGTAATTTATTGTCTGTATTGTTTCCCTTAAGAAACAAAAAATTTATTTTAAAAACTGGACTTAGAAAAATTTCGTCCAAAATTTTCTGGGACTTAGAGAAATTTCAAAAATTTCTTGGACTCAGAATAATTTTCTGAAAAAATTTTGACAAAGAAAAATTGACTAAAATTGTTTTAATTAGAGTTATAATTAGTCTTGGACTTGGAAAACTTTTATAAAAAGTTTTTCAAAAATTTTGAACTTAGAATATTTTAAGGCCACTTTGGACTTAGAAAAATTTCGGTAAAATCTTGGACTTGGAAAATTTTTCAAAATTTGGACCAGGAAAAAATTGTTAAAAAATTGTTTGCATTAGAATCTATATAGTCTATAGACACAGAAAAATTGTAATTTGTTCCCCAAAAAATTTTTTGGGACTTAGAATATTTTAAAAAATCTGGGACTTGGAAAAATTTCTCAGTTTTTCCAAATTTTGGATCAGAATTTTGTTGAATAATATTTTGGAATTTGAATGTGTTGAGTCTTTAGACATAGAAAAAACTGTAAAAAATCGTTCCCAAAAATTTTGGGACTTAGAAAAATTTACAAAAAATTTGGACTTAGAAAATTTTTAATATTTTTTGAAAAATTTTATTTTTGATTTAATGTTGTGACTTTGTTTAGACTATAGAATTCGATACCTTTCTTCACCAAACGTACGACACTTACCAGGACTCCGCAGACCGCCAGCTCGCTGCACGTAGATCGTTGACGGCACGTGGAACACGGAGAACCTGTAACATAAAATAGAATTAGATTAGGATATACATTTTACACTTTTACAATTTACAATTTTACACTATTTACAACTTTTACAAATTTTTAATTTTATTTTGACACAGCCCTTAGACTCCCACAATGTTCGGACATAGAACCCCCACCAAAAAAGGTAGTAGCACCGGCGAAAAAAGCCAGACAGCGATGGCGGATATAGAGAAAATCGAAGTCATCTCAAAGGTCCGGAGAAGTATAGGTGAGTGGGAATCGGGACAGCAGGAGAAGCCTGCGAAACCCCGGAGTCCCACTAAGAAACCACCCACAGTGCCCATAGTAACCAAGCCCAAGCCTCAGCCTCCACAGGATAACAAGGCACCATCACGCAGACCATCGGTGGAACGGCCTAGCAGTCCTGCAAAACAGGAAGCCGTAAAGTACGTTGACAGGCTCACGGAGGCGAGAGCCTGTCTTACAAAGGCAAAGCTGCATCTGGCAAACTCCCGGAACCTAAAGACGGAGATTAAAGACGGAGTCATACAGGCCATCGATAGACTCTACCAGCTCGTAAAAGAGTCGGAGGTAGAGAAAAGGAAAAATCCGGTGGTAGAGAAAGAGATAGAAAAGACAGTAGAGCCGAAAATAGCAGTTAGTGAAGAAAGTGAACTGGCGAGAAAAATCGGCGAACACTCAATACTACTAAAGGACAATACCGAAAAGATGGAAAAACTCCATGAGACCTTGGCCGCTAAGACCTATGCGAGTGTGGTGGCGGCGCCTTCTAGGAGGCAAGCCCCAGAGCAAGCTGCGCTGCACTCGCTCGTGGTAACGGCCACGGACGAAATGGAGACCGGGGAAGACGTCCTGAATAGAATAAGAAAAGTAGTTAAAGCAAAGGAAGGAGGTATTGAGATAGAGAAAATTAGAAAAGCGAAGGATAGGAAAATCATAGTGGGCTGCCGAACTGAGGAAGAAAGAAAGAAAGTGAAAGAGAGGTTGAAAGATGAGAAAGAACTCAGGGTAGAGGAGATAAAAAATAAGAACCCGTTGATAGTACTACGAAATGTCCTGCAATACAATACCGATGAGGACATCCTGGCCGCTCTGAGGAAACAAAATGGGGCTATCTTCAGCGACCAGGACCAGATCGTAATCGCGTATAAAATGCGCA
>OX375769.1:20000-55000 GCA_947359385.1 Chesias legatella
ATTGTGTTGTACCTAAGTCTCCCTGTGGTGGATTTTGAAAATTTTTACACCGTTATAAGCGCACTGCCTACCCCTACGCGCATACCAATTTTCACCCCCAGGGGAAGTCTCATTGCGTTGTTATTGTCGTTTTAGTTCAAAATTTGTATTGAATTTTGTATTAAATTCGTGTTTTCACGGGTTTTTCAAAATTTTTTCAGTAGTTTTTCAGCGAATTGATTCCAAATCAGTTCCATCCGTGTTGTGGAGTCCGCCCTCTGCCCCCTGCAACAAAAAATTTTAATAAAACACAAAAAATTTCAAAAATCGTCGCGCCAGACAAGGAAGCCTATATAACGCGGTCCCGCCCGGCCCCGTCCGCATTACACTCGCTGGAGGCATAGAAGACTGTCAGTACTGAAGGTGGTGGGCCATCTTTATTGAAGTATCTCGGCGTTGTTTGTTTGTCTGTATTGTTTGTGGCGTATTGTATTAACTGAAAATCGATTTTTATTGGTTTTCTGTATAGTTTAGATAGAATTTTGACATTTTCGAATATTTATTG
The DNA here is from genome assembly GCA_947359385.1 of Chesias legatella. Classification (NCBI taxonomy): domain Eukaryota; kingdom Metazoa; phylum Arthropoda; class Insecta; order Lepidoptera; family Geometridae; genus Chesias; species Chesias legatella. The sequence goes on from OX375769.1 coordinate 20,545, forward strand.
TGTTGTACCTAAGTCTCCCTGTGGTGGATTTTGAAAATTTTTACACCGTTATAAGCGCACTGCCTACCCCTACGCGCATACCAATTTTCACCCCCAGGGGAAGTCTCATTGCGTTGTTATTGTCGTTTTAGTTCAAAATTTGTATTGAATTTTGTATTAAATTCGTGTTTTCACGGGTTTTTCAAAATTTTTTCAGTAGTTTTTCAGCGAATTGATTCCAAATCAGTTCCATCCGTGTTGTGGAGTCCGCCCTCTGCCCCCTGCAACAAAAAATTTTAATAAAACACAAAAAATTTCAAAAATCGTCGCTTTTTTTTTTTTTTTTTTTTTTTTTTTTTGACTGGACATTAAGCTGTTGGCCGCAGATGGCCTTGACAGCGTTTACACGGGCTTTTGGTGAGAGCAGACGGCTCTCAACCGGTAAAAACTTAAAATTATACACAACGTCACCAAGGGCACCACTTAGGTTCGGACCTCGGCTTGGGGCGTTGCGAGTCGGGAGGAATTGGAGAAAATGCGCCCCGCGCGGGCATTTACGGAGATACTTCGACCCCGCCGGCGGGGTCGGTGCGAAGGTTGAGTGTTTTCTCTGTGGGGGGCTGACGATAGGAATAACTCCGGATAGGCGGACGTTATCTCGTCAGGGGGGTCACCAAGTACGTGTCTTGGTCTACGGAGAGAGCGCCTAGCAGGGGGGACAACCGAGTAGTCGGGTATGGTGCGAACCAGGTGGTTCGGGTGGGACTCGACCGAATCATAATATCGCTGGGAGGCGAGTTTCATGAAGCGGGCTATAGACTCGAGACGCGCGTCTCGGTGGAGGGAGCGATTGCGTACGTACCAGGGAACGCCCGTGGCTTTCCGTAGGAAACGATTTTGAATAAGCTGTAGGGGGCGGGTTTGAGCATGAGCGAAAGCCACGGAGGCGTATGTCATGATGGGGCGTATGCAAGCTTTGTAAAGTCTCACCTTGTTGCCAAGGGACATTTTACTCTTCTTGCATACGAGGTTATTGAGGCGACCCAGTATAAAGGCCGCCCTGTTACGAACAGTTCTAATGTGTTCGTTGAAGTTAAGACGTTTGTCAAGGACGACGCCTAAGTAGCGGGCAGACTTCGCCCATGGAATGGGTTCGTCATAGAGAGTGAGGGGCTTGAGCGTTGGGCGTCGCCGGGAAAAGTACACCGCGGTACTTTTCGTCGGGTTCACCTCAATGCGCCACTTCGTAAACCATGCACCGAGTGCATTGAGTGCGGCTTGCAGCTTTATGCGCACCCTATCGGCATTCCGATCAGATGCGTATAATGCTGTGTCGTCCGCAAACAGGGCGAGCTCTGTTTGGAACGAGTGGGGGACATCGCTGGTGTACAGCGTGAATAAGAGGGGGGCTAGTACGGAGCCCTGAGGGACTCCGGCTCGGATGGGCTTGGGTTCGGACAGCTTCCCTTCCACTCGATAGCGGAAGCTACGATTGGTCAGGAAGTCTCGTATGATGAGCACGAGTCTGTCTGGCACACCAAGTTGAGAAAGCTTGTAGACCAAGCCGTTGTGCCAGACCTTGTCGAACGCCTTTGCCACGTCTAGGAAGACGGCTCCGGTATCTTTAGGCCAAATGCCTTGAGAGTTTGAAAGGACGTGTTCCGTGAAGCGGAGGACCTGCTGGGGGCACGAGTGTCTGGCTCGGAAGCCAAACTGTTCGTCCGGGAGGAGTTTAAGTTCATTGACAATGGGCCAGAGACGATTAAGGAGGAGACGCTCGTAGAGCTTCCCCATGGTCTTGAGGAGACTGATGGGACGGTAACTAGAAGGCTCCGTGGCCTTCTTGCCTGGTTTGGGGATGCCAATGACATTGGCTTCCTTCCAGGCGTCGGGGAAAGTGCAATTGGCCATTGCCGCATTGAAGATGCTTACGAGGAGATAAATGAGAGCAACAGAAAAGTGCTTGAGCACTCTGTTGCTTATGCCATCGGAACCGGGGGATTTCCTCGGATGGAGATCCTTGATGACGTGCTCCACTTCGGAAGCTCTAATAATGGGCAGAGGGGGAGAGGAGGGGACTCGCGAGCTTAGTATGTCAACTTCACTGTTCACCGTATTAAGGTGAATAGGGTCGACATAATTAAGACTGGGGGCGCATTGGGCTTCGAGGCTGGCAGCCAACGTGTCGGCTTTTTCCTCGTCGTCGAATGCGGGGGTTTGATGGTTGGGGCGGTTAAGAGGGGGCATAGTCGACAGTTGGTCTGACTTCATAGACCTTGCCAAGTTCCAATATGCTTGGTGGCTCGGCTCGATCTCCGAAAGCAGGTCATCCCATCGACTGTTGCGGAGGTCTTTAATTCGTTTTCTCACCTGACGGTGGAGGGAACGCATTGTAACGCGGTTAAATTCAGAGGGGCAAGAGCTGTAACGTCGGTTTGCGGCGTTCGACTCGGTGATCAACCGTCTCACATCGTCTGGCAGGACCCAGCGATGATCGGGCACCACCGGGACCTGTTTCGACGATCCGCCAATGGCGGTAGTGACATGGCTGGTCAACGAGTCGACTGCGACAGTAATGTCGTCCTTAGTCAAGATGTCGTCTGGGATCCTATCCAAGTCGGGTGAGTGGATAGACTTGAGAGCAATCCCAAGCTTATGCCACTGCACCACGGTCTTGGTGGGAGGAGACGAGTCTGGGGGGGGGCCTAGTTGAAGAAGAACGGGTCTATGGTCGGAGTCGAGTTCGTACAGCGTTTCTATCGAACGCAACTGTAGGGTTACGTTCTTTAGCAACGCTATGTCCAAGACGTCTGGGCGATGATTGACATTACAAGGATAATGGGTCGGAGCTAAGGGGGAGATGAGATCAAAATTTAATTCCTGGATGAGATTGTCAAGTACGCGTCCTCTGGGGTTCGTTGCTACGCAATTCCAGAGGACATGCTTGCTGTTGAAGTCTCCAGCCAGAATGACTGAGCTTCCCAAGTTAAGAAGGGCTTCTATATCCCTTCTGAGCAAGTTTTTGTCGGGGGCAAGATAGCAAGAGGCTATTGTAATGGACGGATGACCGGTCATCCCTAACCTACACACGGAGGCTTCTAAGTTAGTGAGGGGGGGTGCGTCTATGGGGATGCAATGCAAGGACCTCTTGTGATAGATGATGGTACCACCTCCCCGTCCGTGGGCTCTATCATTGCGAACTGCTTGGTAATTGGCCATCCTGGGGGTGGCCTTGTTCGGCTTCAAGAAGGTTTCTTGCATTAGCATGATATCTATTTGATGGCGGGTCAGAAAGTCGTGGACGCGGCCACGCTGTTTGAGGAGACCGTCAGCGTTGAAGAACGCCAACGATAGGGATCGGGGCCTAAGTCTTTCTTTCGGGTGTCCTAACATATTTGTACCGTAAGGGGGATGGGCATAGTGCGCTTGAGGACTCCGATCAGCAGGGCATTGTTCTGGCACAATTTCTGCTTCTCGGCTTGGGTGGGGGCTTCGCGTATTAGCCGGGCAAGCTCGGCAGCTTCGGCGGAGGTCGAGTATGCGGCACACATTATCGTCCAGAAATCATCCTCCTTAGAGGGCTGATTGGACGGCGCGGGGCAGTGTGAGGCAGGGGCGCGGCGGGTCGGTGGGGGGACTGCGGTCATGCGGACCGCAGCTGGGGCTTTCGGGGCCTCAGTCCTGTGGACTAGGGGCTTAGTCCACGCCGAGGGGATCAGGGTAGGGGCTAGGCGAGGTGATTCGCTGTGGGGCGGGACGGCTACCTTGGAGGTAGCTTTCGGGTGTTGGGAGGGGGCCAGAGGAGCAGCTCGCTCCTGGTTCCTCCGGACCACCGCCTTGTTTGCCTTTGGGGCTCTGGGGCACCCGCGATAGTTCGCGGGGTGACCCTCGGTCCCGCAGAGCACGCAAGCCGGGGGGCCAGGGGAGTCGGGAGTCCGCTTGCACTCTGCGGTGCCGTGGACGCCCATGCACTTCACGCAGCGGGGGGTCATCAGGCACTTACGTGCCGAATGGCCGTACCGCTGACATCGGTGGCATTGGGCGGGATAGGGACTTGGGTGAGGGGGCTCGACGCGCAAACCCGAGAGACCGAGGACCACCTCCAATTTCTTGAAGATGGCCTTGCCACCCGGAGTCCGGTCGAGGTGAACCCTCACCATGTCGTAGAGGACCTGACCGTTTGCACTACGCATACGGTGGACCTCTCGGACGGGGAAGTTTTGTGAAATGAGGTCGGCCTTAATGGCCTCCTCGCCGAGCTCCTTGGGCAGGCCTCGGATGACCACGGCAAGGGGTTTCTCATCGAACCGATTGTTCGTGCAGTGGGGGAATGGATGATAGCCCTCCGGGGGAGACTCCATCGTCTTAGTAAGACGACGGTGGTCATCCGGAGTGGGCACTATCAGACGGATAGTGTCCGAGTGGTTAGATGCGCTAAGGACAGTGATGCCCTTGCGCTTGCAGATTGAAAGAAGCGTCTGGAGACGCTCCTTCTGCTCTAGGAAAATTGGAGGAGGGCGCTTTCCTTTCGGTGCTGATACCGAAGGAGGGGTGTTGGGGCGCGAGACGGCCGTCAGAGGGACGGCCGCTTTGGCAGGGGGCTCGGAGGGAGAGGACTTGGTGTGAGGATTCTTCCTCTTACCGTACTTGACGGGAACAAAGTCCCCGTCAGAATCGTCGTCAGACGATTGCGGCATGGGGGTGAGGGGTGAGGGGAGATCCTCCTCCATCTCTACATACTCCGGAGAGGACGTAGGCGACGGATCGGGCGACTCAGGGAAGTCGGGGATCGGCGTGGGCTGCGCGGTGGTGGCTGGTTGGCCTTTAGGGGGAGCTTGGGTTAATACCCTTTGTGCCGGAGGGGCCGCGGAGGGGACATTTTTTTTAGTGGTTTTTATGGCTATAGGAGCCGGGGAGGGTGCCTGAGGGGCCGAGGTAGCAGCAGAGGGCTGGCTAGCAAACGCTTCTAAAATATGAGGGTACCTCGTGAGGAGGAATTGGAAGAGAGCTTCCGAATTCAACCCCGAGGTATCCATTCCGGGGGGGACACCGGATGGTGTGTCGGGTGAGTGATCCTCCCTGTCGGGGTAGACAGGGGGGGATGTGGCCTGGGTGTCCTACCTAATTGGTGTGTCTCCTTAATCTCTCTTACGGGAAGAGGAGGTGTGTCCTACTGCTGTCTGGTGTCGACTAGGGAAGCCCCCAAGGCCGGTGGTTCCAGACCCAACCGGATTTTGCGTTCCTCAGAAGGAGGAAAGCAGGCGACTCCGGGTCCGCGCCCAATCTGGTTCGTTATCACCGTTAGGTATCCCCAGATCGACCACTAAGCGTGGATTTTTGTTTTGACGCTCAAGTCAGAGAAATTACCTCGCCCTGAAAAGGGCGTCGTCCTAGAACGGACTGGAATGCGGCACGCTAACGGAGAGAAGCTAGCTTCTCTCGGAAAGCGGCGGCTTCCGCGAACAATGGGACACTCGCGCCGCTCTAATAAGAGCAGGCGAGGCCTATTGTCCGTTGGCTTCTTGGAAGGCGGCGAACCGGTGTGGGCAGGCAGCCGGGTGGCTTCCTGGAAAGCTGCGAGCGGAGCGCACGCAGGTGCACACGGAGAGGTGTTGCCGGTCCGACGTCCAGCGAGCGAGTGACACCGAATACCAAAAAAATCGTCGCGCCAGACAAGGAAGCCTATATAACGCGGTCCCGCCCGGCCCCGTCCGCATTACACTCGCTGGAGGCATAGAAGACTGTCAGTACTGAAGGTGGTGGGCCATCTTTATTGAAGTATCTCGGCGTTGTTTGTTTGTCTGTATTGTTTGTGGCGTATTGTATTAACTGAAAATCGATTTTTATTGGTTTTCTGTATAGTTTAGATAGAATTTTGACATTTTTGAATATTTATTGTGTTGTACCTAAGTCTCCCTGTGGTGGATTTTGAAAATTTTTACACCGTTATAAGCGCACTGCCTACCCCTACGCGCATACCAATTTTCACCCCCAGGGGAAGTCTCATTGCGTTGTTATTGTCGTTTTAGTTCAAAATTTGTATTGAATTTTGTATTAAATTCGTGTTTTCACGGGTTTTTCAAAATTTTTTCAGTAGTTTTTCAGCGAATTGATTCCAAATCAGTTCCATCCGTGTTGTGGAGTCCGCCCTCTGCCCCCTGCAACAAAAAATTTTAATAAAACACAAAAAATTTCAAAAATCGTCGCGCCAGACAAGGAAGCCTATATAACGCGGTCCCGCCCGGCCCCGTCCGCATTACACTCGCTGGAGGCATAGAAGACTGTCAGTACTGAAGGTGGTGGGCCATCTTTATTGAAGTATCTCGGCGTTGTTTGTTTGTCTGTATTGTTTGTGGCGTATTGTATTAACTGAAAATCGATTTTTATTGGTTTTCTGTATAGTTTAGATAGAATTTTGACATTTTTGAATATTTATTGTGTTGTACCTAAGTCTCCCTGTGGTGGATTTTGAAAATTTTTACACCGTTATAAGCGCACTGCCTACCCCTACGCGCATACCAATTTTCACCCCCAGGGGAAGTCTCATTGCGTTGTTATTGTCGTTTTAGTTCAAAATTTGTATTGAATTTTGTATTAAATTCGTGTTTTCACGGGTTTTTCAAAATTTTTTCAGTAGTTTTTCAGCGAATTGATTCCAAATCAGTTCCATCCGTGTTGTGGAGTCCGCCCTCTGCCCCCTGCAACAAAAAATTTTAATAAAACACAAAAAATTTCAAAAATCGTCGCGCCAGACAAGGAAGCCTATATAACGCGGTCCCGCCCGGCCCCGTCCGCATTACACTCGCTGGAGGCATAGAAGACTGTCAGTACTGAAGGTGGTGGGCCATCTTTATTGAAGTATCTCGGCGTTGTTTGTTTGTCTGTATTGTTTGTGGCGTATTGTATTAACTGAAAATCGATTTTTATTGGTTTTCTGTATAGTTTAGATAGAATTTTGACATTTTTGAATATTTATTGTGTTGTACCTAAGTCTCCCTGTGGTGGATTTTGAAAATTTTTACACCGTTATAAGCGCACTGCCTACCCCTACGCGCATACCAATTTTCACCCCCAGGGGAAGTCTCATTGCGTTGTTATTGTCGTTTTAGTTCAAAATTTGTATTGAATTTTGTATTAAATTCGTGTTTTCACGGGTTTTTCAAAATTTTTTCAGTAGTTTTTCAGCGAATTGATTCCAAATCAGTTCCATCCGTGTTGTGGAGTCCGCCCTCTGCCCCCTGCAACAAAAAATTTTAATAAAACACAAAAAATTTCAAAAATCGTCGCGCCAGACAAGGAAGCCTATATAACGCGGTCCCGCCCGGCCCCGTCCGCATTACACTCGCTGGAGGCATAGAAGACTGTCAGTACTGAAGGTGGTGGGCCATCTTTATTGAAGTATCTCGGCGTTGTTTGTTTGTCTGTATTGTTTGTGGCGTATTGTATTAACTGAAAATCGATTTTTATTGGTTTTCTGTATAGTTTAGATAGAATTTTGACATTTTCGAATATTTATTGTGTTGTACCTAAGTCTCCCTGTGGTGGATTTTGAAAATTTTTACACCGTTATAAGCGCACTGCCTACCCCTACGCGCATACCAATTTTCACCCCCAGGGGAAGTCTCATTGCGTTGTTATTGTCGTTTTAGTTCAAAATTTGTATTGAATTTTGTATTAAATTCGTGTTTTCACGGGTTTTTCAAAATTTTTTCAGTAGTTTTTCAGCGAATTGATTCCAAATCAGTTCCATCCGTGTTGTGGAGTCCGCCCTCTGCCCCCTGCAACAAAAAATTTTAATAAAACACAAAAAATTTCAAAAATCGTCGCGCCAGACAAGGAAGCCTATATAACGCGGTCCCGCCCGGCCCCGTCCGCATTACACTCGCTGGAGGCATAGAAGACTGTCAGTACTGAAGGTGGTGGGCCATCTTTATTGAAGTATCTCGGCGTTGTTTGTTTGTCTGTATTGTTTGTGGCGTATTGTATTAACTGAAAATCGATTTTTATTGGTTTTCTGTATAGTTTAGATAGAATTTTGACATTTTTGAATATTTATTGTGTTGTACCTAAGTCTCCCTGTGGTGGATTTTGAAAATTTTTACACCGTTATAAGCGCACTGCCTACCCCTACGCGCATACCAATTTTCACCCCCAGGGGAAGTCTCATTGCGTTGTTATTGTCGTTTTAGTTCAAAATTTGTATTGAATTTTGTATTAAATTCGTGTTTTCACGGGTTTTTCAAAATTTTTTCAGTAGTTTTTCAGCGAATTGATTCCAAATCAGTTCCATCCGTGTTGTGGAGTCCGCCCTCTGCCCCCTGCAACAAAAAATTTTAATAAAACACAAAAAATTTCAAAAATCGTCGCGCCAGACAAGGAAGCCTATATAACGCGGTCCCGCCCGGCCCCGTCCGCATTACACTCGCTGGAGGCATAGAAGACTGTCAGTACTGAAGGTGGTGGGCCATCTTTATTGAAGTATCTCGGCGTTGTTTGTTTGTCTGTATTGTTTGTGGCGTATTGTATTAACTGAAAATCGATTTTTATTGGTTTTCTGTATAGTTTAGATAGAATTTTGACATTTTTGAATATTTATTGTGTTGTACCTAAGTCTCCCTGTGGTGGATTTTGAAAATTTTTACACCGTTATAAGCGCACTGCCTACCCCTACGCGCATACCAATTTTCACCCCCAGGGGAAGTCTCATTGCGTTGTTATTGTCGTTTTAGTTCAAAATTTGTATTGAATTTTGTATTAAATTCGTGTTTTCACGGGTTTTTCAAAATTTTTTCAGTAGTTTTTCAGCGAATTGATTCCAAATCAGTTCCATCCGTGTTGTGGAGTCCGCCCTCTGCCCCCTGCAACAAAAAATTTTAATAAAACACAAAAAATTTCAAAAATCGTCGCGCCAGACAAGGAAGCCTATATAACGCGGTCCCGCCCGGCCCCGTCCGCATTACACTCGCTGGAGGCATAGAAGACTGTCAGTACTGAAGGTGGTGGGCCATCTTTATTGAAGTATCTCGGCGTTGTTTGTTTGTCTGTATTGTTTGTGGCGTATTGTATTAACTGAAAATCGATTTTTATTGGTTTTCTGTATAGTTTAGATAGAATTTTGACATTTTCGAATATTTATTGTGTTGTACCTAAGTCTCCCTGTGGTGGATTTTGAAAATTTTTACACCGTTATAAGCGCACTGCCTACCCCTACGCGCATACCAATTTTCACCCCCAGGGGAAGTCTCATTGCGTTGTTATTGTCGTTTTAGTTCAAAATTTGTATTGAATTTTGTATTAAATTCGTGTTTTCACGGGTTTTTCAAAATTTTTTCAGTAGTTTTTCAGCGAATTGATTCCAAATCAGTTCCATCCGTGTTGTGGAGTCCGCCCTCTGCCCCCTGCAACAAAAAATTTTAATAAAACACAAAAAATTTCAAAAATCGTCGCGCCAGACAAGGAAGCCTATATAACGCGGTCCCGCCCGGCCCCGTCCGCATTACACTCGCTGGAGGCATAGAAGACTGTCAGTACTGAAGGTGGTGGGCCATCTTTATTGAAGTATCTCGGCGTTGTTTGTTTGTCTGTATTGTTTGTGGCGTATTGTATTAACTGAAAATCGATTTTTATTGGTTTTCTGTATAGTTTAGATAGAATTTTGACATTTTTGAATATTTATTGTGTTGTACCTAAGTCTCCCTGTGGTGGATTTTGAAAATTTTTACACCGTTATAAGCGCACTGCCTACCCCTACGCGCATACCAATTTTCACCCCCAGGGGAAGTCTCATTGCGTTGTTATTGTCGTTTTAGTTCAAAATTTGTATTGAATTTTGTATTAAATTCGTGTTTTCACGGGTTTTTCAAAATTTTTTCAGTAGTTTTTCAGCGAATTGATTCCAAATCAGTTCCATCCGTGTTGTGGAGTCCGCCCTCTGCCCCCTGCAACAAAAAATTTTAATAAAACACAAAAAATTTCAAAAATCGTCGCGCCAGACAAGGAAGCCTATATAACGCGGTCCCGCCCGGCCCCGTCCGCATTACACTCGCTGGAGGCATAGAAGACTGTCAGTACTGAAGGTGGTGGGCCATCTTTATTGAAGTATCTCGGCGTTGTTTGTTTGTCTGTATTGTTTGTGGCGTATTGTATTAACTGAAAATCGATTTTTATTGGTTTTCTGTATAGTTTAGATAGAATTTTGACATTTTCGAATATTTATTGTGTTGTACCTAAGTCTCCCTGTGGTGGATTTTGAAAATTTTTACACCGTTATAAGCGCACTGCCTACCCCTACGCGCATACCAATTTTCACCCCCAGGGGAAGTCTCATTGCGTTGTTATTGTCGTTTTAGTTCAAAATTTGTATTGAATTTTGTATTAAATTCGTGTTTTCACGGGTTTTTCAAAATTTTTTCAGTAGTTTTTCAGCGAATTGATTCCAAATCAGTTCCATCCGTGTTGTGGAGTCCGCCCTCTGCCCCCTGCAACAAAAAATTTTAATAAAACACAAAAAATTTCAAAAATCGTCGCGCCAGACAAGGAAGCCTATATAACGCGGTCCCGCCCGGCCCCGTCCGCATTACACTCGCTGGAGGCATAGAAGACTGTCAGTACTGAAGGTGGTGGGCCATCTTTATTGAAGTATCTCGGCGTTGTTTGTTTGTCTGTATTGTTTGTGGCGTATTGTATTAACTGAAAATCGATTTTTATTGGTTTTCTGTATAGTTTAGATAGAATTTTGACATTTTTGAATATTTATTGTGTTGTACCTAAGTCTCCCTGTGGTGGATTTTGAAAATTTTTACACCGTTATAAGCGCACTGCCTACCCCTACGCGCATACCAATTTTCACCCCCAGGGGAAGTCTCATTGCGTTGTTATTGTCGTTTTAGTTCAAAATTTGTATTGAATTTTGTATTAAATTCGTGTTTTCACGGGTTTTTCAAAATTTTTTCAGTAGTTTTTCAGCGAATTGATTCCAAATCAGTTCCATCCGTGTTGTGGAGTCCGCCCTCTGCCCCCTGCAACAAAAAATTTTAATAAAACACAAAAAATTTCAAAAATCGTCGCGCCAGACAAGGAAGCCTATATAACGCGGTCCCGCCCGGCCCCGTCCGCATTACACTCGCTGGAGGCATAGAAGACTGTCAGTACTGAAGGTGGTGGGCCATCTTTATTGAAGTATCTCGGCGTTGTTTGTTTGTCTGTATTGTTTGTGGCGTATTGTATTAACTGAAAATCGATTTTTATTGGTTTTCTGTATAGTTTAGATAGAATTTTGACATTTTTGAATATTTATTGTGTTGTACCTAAGTCTCCCTGTGGTGGATTTTGAAAATTTTTACACCGTTATAAGCGCACTGCCTACCCCTACGCGCATACCAATTTTCACCCCCAGGGGAAGTCTCATTGCGTTGTTATTGTCGTTTTAGTTCAAAATTTGTATTGAATTTTGTATTAAATTCGTGTTTTCACGGGTTTTTCAAAATTTTTTCAGTAGTTTTTCAGCGAATTGATTCCAAATCAGTTCCATCCGTGTTGTGGAGTCCGCCCTCTGCCCCCTGCAACAAAAAATTTTAATAAAACACAAAAAATTTCAAAAATCGTCGCGCCAGACAAGGAAGCCTATATAACGCGGTCCCGCCCGGCCCCGTCCGCATTACACTCGCTGGAGGCATAGAAGACTGTCAGTACTGAAGGTGGTGGGCCATCTTTATTGAAGTATCTCGGCGTTGTTTGTTTGTCTGTATTGTTTGTGGCGTATTGTATTAACTGAAAATCGATTTTTATTGGTTTTCTGTATAGTTTAGATAGAATTTTGACATTTTTGAATATTTATTGTGTTGTACCTAAGTCTCCCTGTGGTGGATTTTGAAAATTTTTACACCGTTATAAGCGCACTGCCTACCCCTACGCGCATACCAATTTTCACCCCCAGGGGAAGTCTCATTGCGTTGTTATTGTCGTTTTAGTTCAAAATTTGTATTGAATTTTGTATTAAATTCGTGTTTTCACGGGTTTTTCAAAATTTTTTCAGTAGTTTTTCAGCGAATTGATTCCAAATCAGTTCCATCCGTGTTGTGGAGTCCGCCCTCTGCCCCCTGCAACAAAAAATTTTAATAAAACACAAAAAATTTCAAAAATCGTCGCGCCAGACAAGGAAGCCTATATAACGCGGTCCCGCCCGGCCCCGTCCGCATTACACTCGCTGGAGGCATAGAAGACTGTCAGTACTGAAGGTGGTGGGCCATCTTTATTGAAGTATCTCGGCGTTGTTTGTTTGTCTGTATTGTTTGTGGCGTATTGTATTAACTGAAAATCGATTTTTATTGGTTTTCTGTATAGTTTAGATAGAATTTTGACATTTTCGAATATTTATTGTGTTGTACCTAAGTCTCCCTGTGGTGGATTTTGAAAATTTTTACACCGTTATAAGCGCACTGCCTACCCCTACGCGCATACCAATTTTCACCCCCAGGGGAAGTCTCATTGCGTTGTTATTGTCGTTTTAGTTCAAAATTTGTATTGAATTTTGTATTAAATTCGTGTTTTCACGGGTTTTTCAAAATTTTTTCAGTAGTTTTTCAGCGAATTGATTCCAAATCAGTTCCATCCGTGTTGTGGAGTCCGCCCTCTGCCCCCTGCAACAAAAAATTTTAATAAAACACAAAAAATTTCAAAAATCGTCGCGCCAGACAAGGAAGCCTATATAACGCGGTCCCGCCCGGCCCCGTCCGCATTACACTCGCTGGAGGCATAGAAGACTGTCAGTACTGAAGGTGGTGGGCCATCTTTATTGAAGTATCTCGGCGTTGTTTGTTTGTCTGTATTGTTTGTGGCGTATTGTATTAACTGAAAATCGATTTTTATTGGTTTTCTGTATAGTTTAGATAGAATTTTGACATTTTTGAATATTTATTGTGTTGTACCTAAGTCTCCCTGTGGTGGATTTTGAAAATTTTTACACCGTTATAAGCGCACTGCCTACCCCTACGCGCATACCAATTTTCACCCCCAGGGGAAGTCTCATTGCGTTGTTATTGTCGTTTTAGTTCAAAATTTGTATTGAATTTTGTATTAAATTCGTGTTTTCACGGGTTTTTCAAAATTTTTTCAGTAGTTTTTCAGCGAATTGATTCCAAATCAGTTCCATCCGTGTTGTGGAGTCCGCCCTCTGCCCCCTGCAACAAAAAATTTTAATAAAACACAAAAAATTTCAAAAATCGTCGCGCCAGACAAGGAAGCCTATATAACGCGGTCCCGCCCGGCCCCGTCCGCATTACACTCGCTGGAGGCATAGAAGACTGTCAGTACTGAAGGTGGTGGGCCATCTTTATTGAAGTATCTCGGCGTTGTTTGTTTGTCTGTATTGTTTGTGGCGTATTGTATTAACTGAAAATCGATTTTTATTGGTTTTCTGTATAGTTTAGATAGAATTTTGACATTTTCGAATATTTATTGTGTTGTACCTAAGTCTCCCTGTGGTGGATTTTGAAAATTTTTACACCGTTATAAGCGCACTGCCTACCCCTACGCGCATACCAATTTTCACCCCCAGGGGAAGTCTCATTGCGTTGTTATTGTCGTTTTAGTTCAAAATTTGTATTGAATTTTGTATTAAATTCGTGTTTTCACGGGTTTTTCAAAATTTTTTCAGTAGTTTTTCAGCGAATTGATTCCAAATCAGTTCCATCCGTGTTGTGGAGTCCGCCCTCTGCCCCCTGCAACAAAAAATTTTAATAAAACACAAAAAATTTCAAAAATCGTCGCGCCAGACAAGGAAGCCTATATAACGCGGTCCCGCCCGGCCCCGTCCGCATTACACTCGCTGGAGGCATAGAAGACTGTCAGTACTGAAGGTGGTGGGCCATCTTTATTGAAGTATCTCGGCGTTGTTTGTTTGTCTGTATTGTTTGTGGCGTATTGTATTAACTGAAAATCGATTTTTATTGGTTTTCTGTATAGTTTAGATAGAATTTTGACATTTTTGAATATTTATTGTGTTGTACCTAAGTCTCCCTGTGGTGGATTTTGAAAATTTTTACACCGTTATAAGCGCACTGCCTACCCCTACGCGCATACCAATTTTCACCCCCAGGGGAAGTCTCATTGCGTTGTTATTGTCGTTTTAGTTCAAAATTTGTATTGAATTTTGTATTAAATTCGTGTTTTCACGGGTTTTTCAAAATTTTTTCAGTAGTTTTTCAGCGAATTGATTCCAAATCAGTTCCATCCGTGTTGTGGAGTCCGCCCTCTGCCCCCTGCAACAAAAAATTTTAATAAAACACAAAAAATTTCAAAAATCGTCGCGCCAGACAAGGAAGCCTATATAACGCGGTCCCGCCCGGCCCCGTCCGCATTACACTCGCTGGAGGCATAGAAGACTGTCAGTACTGAAGGTGGTGGGCCATCTTTATTGAAGTATCTCGGCGTTGTTTGTTTGTCTGTATTGTTTGTGGCGTATTGTATTAACTGAAAATCGATTTTTATTGGTTTTCTGTATAGTTTAGATAGAATTTTGACATTTTCGAATATTTATTGTGTTGTACCTAAGTCTCCCTGTGGTGGATTTTGAAAATTTTTACACCGTTATAAGCGCACTGCCTACCCCTACGCGCATACCAATTTTCACCCCCAGGGGAAGTCTCATTGCGTTGTTATTGTCGTTTTAGTTCAAAATTTGTATTGAATTTTGTATTAAATTCGTGTTTTCACGGGTTTTTCAAAATTTTTTCAGTAGTTTTTCAGCGAATTGATTCCAAATCAGTTCCATCCGTGTTGTGGAGTCCGCCCTCTGCCCCCTGCAACAAAAAATTTTAATAAAACACAAAAAATTTCAAAAATCGTCGCGCCAGACAAGGAAGCCTATATAACGCGGTCCCGCCCGGCCCCGTCCGCATTACACTCGCTGGAGGCATAGAAGACTGTCAGTACTGAAGGTGGTGGGCCATCTTTATTGAAGTATCTCGGCGTTGTTTGTTTGTCTGTATTGTTTGTGGCGTATTGTATTAACTGAAAATCGATTTTTATTGGTTTTCTGTATAGTTTAGATAGAATTTTGACATTTTCGAATATTTATTGTGTTGTACCTAAGTCTCCCTGTGGTGGATTTTGAAAATTTTTACACCGTTATAAGCGCACTGCCTACCCCTACGCGCATACCAATTTTCACCCCCAGGGGAAGTCTCATTGCGTTGTTATTGTCGTTTTAGTTCAAAATTTGTATTGAATTTTGTATTAAATTCGTGTTTTCACGGGTTTTTCAAAATTTTTTCAGTAGTTTTTCAGCGAATTGATTCCAAATCAGTTCCATCCGTGTTGTGGAGTCCGCCCTCTGCCCCCTGCAACAAAAAATTTTAATAAAACACAAAAAATTTCAAAAATCGTCGCGCCAGACAAGGAAGCCTATATAACGCGGTCCCGCCCGGCCCCGTCCGCATTACACTCGCTGGAGGCATAGAAGACTGTCAGTACTGAAGGTGGTGGGCCATCTTTATTGAAGTATCTCGGCGTTGTTTGTTTGTCTGTATTGTTTGTGGCGTATTGTATTAACTGAAAATCGATTTTTATTGGTTTTCTGTATAGTTTAGATAGAATTTTGACATTTTTGAATATTTATTGTGTTGTACCTAAGTCTCCCTGTGGTGGATTTTGAAAATTTTTACACCGTTATAAGCGCACTGCCTACCCCTACGCGCATACCAATTTTCACCCCCAGGGGAAGTCTCATTGCGTTGTTATTGTCGTTTTAGTTCAAAATTTGTATTGAATTTTGTATTAAATTCGTGTTTTCACGGGTTTTTCAAAATTTTTTCAGTAGTTTTTCAGCGAATTGATTCCAAATCAGTTCCATCCGTGTTGTGGAGTCCGCCCTCTGCCCCCTGCAACAAAAAATTTTAATAAAACACAAAAAATTTCAAAAATCGTCGCGCCAGACAAGGAAGCCTATATAACGCGGTCCCGCCCGGCCCCGTCCGCATTACACTCGCTGGAGGCATAGAAGACTGTCAGTACTGAAGGTGGTGGGCCATCTTTATTGAAGTATCTCGGCGTTGTTTGTTTGTCTGTATTGTTTGTGGCGTATTGTATTAACTGAAAATCGATTTTTATTGGTTTTCTGTATAGTTTAGATAGAATTTTGACATTTTCGAATATTTATTGTGTTGTACCTAAGTCTCCCTGTGGTGGATTTTGAAAATTTTTACACCGTTATAAGCGCACTGCCTACCCCTACGCGCATACCAATTTTCACCCCCAGGGGAAGTCTCATTGCGTTGTTATTGTCGTTTTAGTTCAAAATTTGTATTGAATTTTGTATTAAATTCGTGTTTTCACGGGTTTTTCAAAATTTTTTCAGTAGTTTTTCAGCGAATTGATTCCAAATCAGTTCCATCCGTGTTGTGGAGTCCGCCCTCTGCCCCCTGCAACAAAAAATTTTAATAAAACACAAAAAATTTCAAAAATCGTCGCGCCAGACAAGGAAGCCTATATAACGCGGTCCCGCCCGGCCCCGTCCGCATTACACTCGCTGGAGGCATAGAAGACTGTCAGTACTGAAGGTGGTGGGCCATCTTTATTGAAGTATCTCGGCGTTGTTTGTTTGTCTGTATTGTTTGTGGCGTATTGTATTAACTGAAAATCGATTTTTATTGGTTTTCTGTATAGTTTAGATAGAATTTTGACATTTTCGAATATTTATTGTGTTGTACCTAAGTCTCCCTGTGGTGGATTTTGAAAATTTTTACACCGTTATAAGCGCACTGCCTACCCCTACGCGCATACCAATTTTCACCCCCAGGGGAAGTCTCATTGCGTTGTTATTGTCGTTTTAGTTCAAAATTTGTATTGAATTTTGTATTAAATTCGTGTTTTCACGGGTTTTTCAAAATTTTTTCAGTAGTTTTTCAGCGAATTGATTCCAAATCAGTTCCATCCGTGTTGTGGAGTCCGCCCTCTGCCCCCTGCAACAAAAAATTTTAATAAAACACAAAAAATTTCAAAAATCGTCGCGCCAGACAAGGAAGCCTATATAACGCGGTCCCGCCCGGCCCCGTCCGCATTACACTCGCTGGAGGCATAGAAGACTGTCAGTACTGAAGGTGGTGGGCCATCTTTATTGAAGTATCTCGGCGTTGTTTGTTTGTCTGTATTGTTTGTGGCGTATTGTATTAACTGAAAATCGATTTTTATTGGTTTTCTGTATAGTTTAGATAGAATTTTGACATTTTTGAATATTTATTGTGTTGTACCTAAGTCTCCCTGTGGTGGATTTTGAAAATTTTTACACCGTTATAAGCGCACTGCCTACCCCTACGCGCATACCAATTTTCACCCCCAGGGGAAGTCTCATTGCGTTGTTATTGTCGTTTTAGTTCAAAATTTGTATTGAATTTTGTATTAAATTCGTGTTTTCACGGGTTTTTCAAAATTTTTTCAGTAGTTTTTCAGCGAATTGATTCCAAATCAGTTCCATCCGTGTTGTGGAGTCCGCCCTCTGCCCCCTGCAACAAAAAATTTTAATAAAACACAAAAAATTTCAAAAATCGTCGCGCCAGACAAGGAAGCCTATATAACGCGGTCCCGCCCGGCCCCGTCCGCATTACACTCGCTGGAGGCATAGAAGACTGTCAGTACTGAAGGTGGTGGGCCATCTTTATTGAAGTATCTCGGCGTTGTTTGTTTGTCTGTATTGTTTGTGGCGTATTGTATTAACTGAAAATCGATTTTTATTGGTTTTCTGTATAGTTTAGATAGAATTTTGACATTTTCGAATATTTATTGTGTTGTACCTAAGTCTCCCTGTGGTGGATTTTGAAAATTTTTACACCGTTATAAGCGCACTGCCTACCCCTACGCGCATACCAATTTTCACCCCCAGGGGAAGTCTCATTGCGTTGTTATTGTCGTTTTAGTTCAAAATTTGTATTGAATTTTGTATTAAATTCGTGTTTTCACGGGTTTTTCAAAATTTTTTCAGTAGTTTTTCAGCGAATTGATTCCAAATCAGTTCCATCCGTGTTGTGGAGTCCGCCCTCTGCCCCCTGCAACAAAAAATTTTAATAAAACACAAAAAATTTCAAAAATCGTCGCGCCAGACAAGGAAGCCTATATAACGCGGTCCCGCCCGGCCCCGTCCGCATTACACTCGCTGGAGGCATAGAAGACTGTCAGTACTGAAGGTGGTGGGCCATCTTTATTGAAGTATCTCGGCGTTGTTTGTTTGTCTGTATTGTTTGTGGCGTATTGTATTAACTGAAAATCGATTTTTATTGGTTTTCTGTATAGTTTAGATAGAATTTTGACATTTTCGAATATTTATTGTGTTGTACCTAAGTCTCCCTGTGGTGGATTTTGAAAATTTTTACACCGTTATAAGCGCACTGCCTACCCCTACGCGCATACCAATTTTCACCCCCAGGGGAAGTCTCATTGCGTTGTTATTGTCGTTTTAGTTCAAAATTTGTATTGAATTTTGTATTAAATTCGTGTTTTCACGGGTTTTTCAAAATTTTTTCAGTAGTTTTTCAGCGAATTGATTCCAAATCAGTTCCATCCGTGTTGTGGAGTCCGCCCTCTGCCCCCTGCAACAAAAAATTTTAATAAAACACAAAAAATTTCAAAAATCGTCGCGCCAGACAAGGAAGCCTATATAACGCGGTCCCGCCCGGCCCCGTCCGCATTACACTCGCTGGAGGCATAGAAGACTGTCAGTACTGAAGGTGGTGGGCCATCTTTATTGAAGTATCTCGGCGTTGTTTGTTTGTCTGTATTGTTTGTGGCGTATTGTATTAACTGAAAATCGATTTTTATTGGTTTTCTGTATAGTTTAGATAGAATTTTGACATTTTCGAATATTTATTGTGTTGTACCTAAGTCTCCCTGTGGTGGATTTTGAAAATTTTTACACCGTTATAAGCGCACTGCCTACCCCTACGCGCATACCAATTTTCACCCCCAGGGGAAGTCTCATTGCGTTGTTATTGTCGTTTTAGTTCAAAATTTGTATTGAATTTTGTATTAAATTCGTGTTTTCACGGGTTTTTCAAAATTTTTTCAGTAGTTTTTCAGCGAATTGATTCCAAATCAGTTCCATCCGTGTTGTGGAGTCCGCCCTCTGCCCCCTGCAACAAAAAATTTTAATAAAACACAAAAAATTTCAAAAATCGTCGCGCCAGACAAGGAAGCCTATATAACGCGGTCCCGCCCGGCCCCGTCCGCATTACACTCGCTGGAGGCATAGAAGACTGTCAGTACTGAAGGTGGTGGGCCATCTTTATTGAAGTATCTCGGCGTTGTTTGTTTGTCTGTATTGTTTGTGGCGTATTGTATTAACTGAAAATCGATTTTTATTGGTTTTCTGTATAGTTTAGATAGAATTTTGACATTTTCGAATATTTATTGTGTTGTACCTAAGTCTCCCTGTGGTGGATTTTGAAAATTTTTACACCGTTATAAGCGCACTGCCTACCCCTACGCGCATACCAATTTTCACCCCCAGGGGAAGTCTCATTGCGTTGTTATTGTCGTTTTAGTTCAAAATTTGTATTGAATTTTGTATTAAATTCGTGTTTTCACGGGTTTTTCAAAATTTTTTCAGTAGTTTTTCAGCGAATTGATTCCAAATCAGTTCCATCCGTGTTGTGGAGTCCGCCCTCTGCCCCCTGCAACAAAAAATTTTAATAAAACACAAAAAATTTCAAAAATCGTCGCGCCAGACAAGGAAGCCTATATAACGCGGTCCCGCCCGGCCCCGTCCGCATTACACTCGCTGGAGGCATAGAAGACTGTCAGTACTGAAGGTGGTGGGCCATCTTTATTGAAGTATCTCGGCGTTGTTTGTTTGTCTGTATTGTTTGTGGCGTATTGTATTAACTGAAAATCGATTTTTATTGGTTTTCTGTATAGTTTAGATAGAATTTTGACATTTTTGAATATTTATTGTGTTGTACCTAAGTCTCCCTGTGGTGGATTTTGAAAATTTTTACACCGTTATAAGCGCACTGCCTACCCCTACGCGCATACCAATTTTCACCCCCAGGGGAAGTCTCATTGCGTTGTTATTGTCGTTTTAGTTCAAAATTTGTATTGAATTTTGTATTAAATTCGTGTTTTCACGGGTTTTTCAAAATTTTTTCAGTAGTTTTTCAGCGAATTGATTCCAAATCAGTTCCATCCGTGTTGTGGAGTCCGCCCTCTGCCCCCTGCAACAAAAAATTTTAATAAAACACAAAAAATTTCAAAAATCGTCGCGCCAGACAAGGAAGCCTATATAACGCGGTCCCGCCCGGCCCCGTCCGCATTACACTCGCTGGAGGCATAGAAGACTGTCAGTACTGAAGGTGGTGGGCCATCTTTATTGAAGTATCTCGGCGTTGTTTGTTTGTCTGTATTGTTTGTGGCGTATTGTATTAACTGAAAATCGATTTTTATTGGTTTTCTGTATAGTTTAGATAGAATTTTGACATTTTCGAATATTTATTGTGTTGTACCTAAGTCTCCCTGTGGTGGATTTTGAAAATTTTTACACCGTTATAAGCGCACTGCCTACCCCTACGCGCATACCAATTTTCACCCCCAGGGGAAGTCTCATTGCGTTGTTATTGTCGTTTTAGTTCAAAATTTGTATTGAATTTTGTATTAAATTCGTGTTTTCACGGGTTTTTCAAAATTTTTTCAGTAGTTTTTCAGCGAATTGATTCCAAATCAGTTCCATCCGTGTTGTGGAGTCCGCCCTCTGCCCCCTGCAACAAAAAATTTTAATAAAACACAAAAAATTTCAAAAATCGTCGCGCCAGACAAGGAAGCCTATATAACGCGGTCCCGCCCGGCCCCGTCCGCATTACACTCGCTGGAGGCATAGAAGACTGTCAGTACTGAAGGTGGTGGGCCATCTTTATTGAAGTATCTCGGCGTTGTTTGTTTGTCTGTATTGTTTGTGGCGTATTGTATTAACTGAAAATCGATTTTTATTGGTTTTCTGTATAGTTTAGATAGAATTTTGACATTTTTGAATATTTATTGTGTTGTACCTAAGTCTCCCTGTGGTGGATTTTGAAAATTTTTACACCGTTATAAGCGCACTGCCTACCCCTACGCGCATACCAATTTTCACCCCCAGGGGAAGTCTCATTGCGTTGTTATTGTCGTTTTAGTTCAAAATTTGTATTGAATTTTGTATTAAATTCGTGTTTTCACGGGTTTTTCAAAATTTTTTCAGTAGTTTTTCAGCGAATTGATTCCAAATCAGTTCCATCCGTGTTGTGGAGTCCGCCCTCTGCCCCCTGCAACAAAAAATTTTAATAAAACACAAAAAATTTCAAAAATCGTCGCGCCAGACAAGGAAGCCTATATAACGCGGTCCCGCCCGGCCCCGTCCGCATTACACTCGCTGGAGGCATAGAAGACTGTCAGTACTGAAGGTGGTGGGCCATCTTTATTGAAGTATCTCGGCGTTGTTTGTTTGTCTGTATTGTTTGTGGCGTATTGTATTAACTGAAAATCGATTTTTATTGGTTTTCTGTATAGTTTAGATAGAATTTTGACATTTTCGAATATTTATTGTGTTGTACCTAAGTCTCCCTGTGGTGGATTTTGAAAATTTTTACACCGTTATAAGCGCACTGCCTACCCCTACGCGCATACCAATTTTCACCCCCAGGGGAAGTCTCATTGCGTTGTTATTGTCGTTTTAGTTCAAAATTTGTATTGAATTTTGTATTAAATTCGTGTTTTCACGGGTTTTTCAAAATTTTTTCAGTAGTTTTTCAGCGAATTGATTCCAAATCAGTTCCATCCGTGTTGTGGAGTCCGCCCTCTGCCCCCTGCAACAAAAAATTTTAATAAAACACAAAAAATTTCAAAAATCGTCGCGCCAGACAAGGAAGCCTATATAACGCGGTCCCGCCCGGCCCCGTCCGCATTACACTCGCTGGAGGCATAGAAGACTGTCAGTACTGAAGGTGGTGGGCCATCTTTATTGAAGTATCTCGGCGTTGTTTGTTTGTCTGTATTGTTTGTGGCGTATTGTATTAACTGAAAATCGATTTTTATTGGTTTTCTGTATAGTTTAGATAGAATTTTGACATTTTCGAATATTTATTGTGTTGTACCTAAGTCTCCCTGTGGTGGATTTTGAAAATTTTTACACCGTTATAAGCGCACTGCCTACCCCTACGCGCATACCAATTTTCACCCCCAGGGGAAGTCTCATTGCGTTGTTATTGTCGTTTTAGTTCAAAATTTGTATTGAATTTTGTATTAAATTCGTGTTTTCACGGGTTTTTCAAAATTTTTTCAGTAGTTTTTCAGCGAATTGATTCCAAATCAGTTCCATCCGTGTTGTGGAGTCCGCCCTCTGCCCCCTGCAACAAAAAATTTTAATAAAACACAAAAAATTTCAAAAATCGTCGCGCCAGACAAGGAAGCCTATATAACGCGGTCCCGCCCGGCCCCGTCCGCATTACACTCGCTGGAGGCATAGAAGACTGTCAGTACTGAAGGTGGTGGGCCATCTTTATTGAAGTATCTCGGCGTTGTTTGTTTGTCTGTATTGTTTGTGGCGTATTGTATTAACTGAAAATCGATTTTTATTGGTTTTCTGTATAGTTTAGATAGAATTTTGACATTTTCGAATATTTATTGTGTTGTACCTAAGTCTCCCTGTGGTGGATTTTGAAAATTTTTACACCGTTATAAGCGCACTGCCTACCCCTACGCGCATACCAATTTTCACCCCCAGGGGAAGTCTCATTGCGTTGTTATTGTCGTTTTAGTTCAAAATTTGTATTGAATTTTGTATTAAATTCGTGTTTTCACGGGTTTTTCAAAATTTTTTCAGTAGTTTTTCAGCGAATTGATTCCAAATCAGTTCCATCCGTGTTGTGGAGTCCGCCCTCTGCCCCCTGCAACAAAAAATTTTAATAAAACACAAAAAATTTCAAAAATCGTCGCGCCAGACAAGGAAGCCTATATAACGCGGTCCCGCCCGGCCCCGTCCGCATTACACTCGCTGGAGGCATAGAAGACTGTCAGTACTGAAGGTGGTGGGCCATCTTTATTGAAGTATCTCGGCGTTGTTTGTTTGTCTGTATTGTTTGTGGCGTATTGTATTAACTGAAAATCGATTTTTATTGGTTTTCTGTATAGTTTAGATAGAATTTTGACATTTTTGAATATTTATTGTGTTGTACCTAAGTCTCCCTGTGGTGGATTTTGAAAATTTTTACACCGTTATAAGCGCACTGCCTACCCCTACGCGCATACCAATTTTCACCCCCAGGGGAAGTCTCATTGCGTTGTTATTGTCGTTTTAGTTCAAAATTTGTATTGAATTTTGTATTAAATTCGTGTTTTCACGGGTTTTTCAAAATTTTTTCAGTAGTTTTTCAGCGAATTGATTCCAAATCAGTTCCATCCGTGTTGTGGAGTCCGCCCTCTGCCCCCTGCAACAAAAAATTTTAATAAAACACAAAAAATTTCAAAAATCGTCGCGCCAGACAAGGAAGCCTATATAACGCGGTCCCGCCCGGCCCCGTCCGCATTACACTCGCTGGAGGCATAGAAGACTGTCAGTACTGAAGGTGGTGGGCCATCTTTATTGAAGTATCTCGGCGTTGTTTGTTTGTCTGTATTGTTTGTGGCGTATTGTATTAACTGAAAATCGATTTTTATTGGTTTTCTGTATAGTTTAGATAGAATTTTGACATTTTCGAATATTTATTGTGTTGTACCTAAGTCTCCCTGTGGTGGATTTTGAAAATTTTTACACCGTTATAAGCGCACTGCCTACCCCTACGCGCATACCAATTTTCACCCCCAGGGGAAGTCTCATTGCGTTGTTATTGTCGTTTTAGTTCAAAATTTGTATTGAATTTTGTATTAAATTCGTGTTTTCACGGGTTTTTCAAAATTTTTTCAGTAGTTTTTCAGCGAATTGATTCCAAATCAGTTCCATCCGTGTTGTGGAGTCCGCCCTCTGCCCCCTGCAACAAAAAATTTTAATAAAACACAAAAAATTTCAAAAATCGTCGCGCCAGACAAGGAAGCCTATATAACGCGGTCCCGCCCGGCCCCGTCCGCATTACACTCGCTGGAGGCATAGAAGACTGTCAGTACTGAAGGTGGTGGGCCATCTTTATTGAAGTATCTCGGCGTTGTTTGTTTGTCTGTATTGTTTGTGGCGTATTGTATTAACTGAAAATCGATTTTTATTGGTTTTCTGTATAGTTTAGATAGAATTTTGACATTTTCGAATATTTATTGTGTTGTACCTAAGTCTCCCTGTGGTGGATTTTGAAAATTTTTACACCGTTATAAGCGCACTGCCTACCCCTACGCGCATACCAATTTTCACCCCCAGGGGAAGTCTCATTGCGTTGTTATTGTCGTTTTAGTTCAAAATTTGTATTGAATTTTGTATTAAATTCGTGTTTTCACGGGTTTTTCAAAATTTTTTCAGTAGTTTTTCAGCGAATTGATTCCAAATCAGTTCCATCCGTGTTGTGGAGTCCGCCCTCTGCCCCCTGCAACAAAAAATTTTAATAAAACACAAAAAATTTCAAAAATCGTCGCGCCAGACAAGGAAGCCTATATAACGCGGTCCCGCCCGGCCCCGTCCGCATTACACTCGCTGGAGGCATAGAAGACTGTCAGTACTGAAGGTGGTGGGCCATCTTTATTGAAGTATCTCGGCGTTGTTTGTTTGTCTGTATTGTTTGTGGCGTATTGTATTAACTGAAAATCGATTTTTATTGGTTTTCTGTATAGTTTAGATAGAATTTTGACATTTTCGAATATTTATTGTGTTGTACCTAAGTCTCCCTGTGGTGGATTTTGAAAATTTTTACACCGTTATAAGCGCACTGCCTACCCCTACGCGCATACCAATTTTCACCCCCAGGGGAAGTCTCATTGCGTTGTTATTGTCGTTTTAGTTCAAAATTTGTATTGAATTTTGTATTAAATTCGTGTTTTCACGGGTTTTTCAAAATTTTTTCAGTAGTTTTTCAGCGAATTGATTCCAAATCAGTTCCATCCGTGTTGTGGAGTCCGCCCTCTGCCCCCTGCAACAAAAAATTTTAATAAAACACAAAAAATTTCAAAAATCGTCGCGCCAGACAAGGAAGCCTATATAACGCGGTCCCGCCCGGCCCCGTCCGCATTACACTCGCTGGAGGCATAGAAGACTGTCAGTACTGAAGGTGGTGGGCCATCTTTATTGAAGTATCTCGGCGTTGTTTGTTTGTCTGTATTGTTTGTGGCGTATTGTATTAACTGAAAATCGATTTTTATTGGTTTTCTGTATAGTTTAGATAGAATTTTGACATTTTTGAATATTTATTGTGTTGTACCTAAGTCTCCCTGTGGTGGATTTTGAAAATTTTTACACCGTTATAAGCGCACTGCCTACCCCTACGCGCATACCAATTTTCACCCCCAGGGGAAGTCTCATTGCGTTGTTATTGTCGTTTTAGTTCAAAATTTGTATTGAATTTTGTATTAAATTCGTGTTTTCACGGGTTTTTCAAAATTTTTTCAGTAGTTTTTCAGCGAATTGATTCCAAATCAGTTCCATCCGTGTTGTGGAGTCCGCCCTCTGCCCCCTGCAACAAAAAATTTTAATAAAACACAAAAAATTTCAAAAATCGTCGCGCCAGACAAGGAAGCCTATATAACGCGGTCCCGCCCGGCCCCGTCCGCATTACACTCGCTGGAGGCATAGAAGACTGTCAGTACTGAAGGTGGTGGGCCATCTTTATTGAAGTATCTCGGCGTTGTTTGTTTGTCTGTATTGTTTGTGGCGTATTGTATTAACTGAAAATCGATTTTTATTGGTTTTCTGTATAGTTTAGATAGAATTTTGACATTTTCGAATATTTATTGTGTTGTACCTAAGTCTCCCTGTGGTGGATTTTGAAAATTTTTACACCGTTATAAGCGCACTGCCTACCCCTACGCGCATACCAATTTTCACCCCCAGGGGAAGTCTCATTGCGTTGTTATTGTCGTTTTAGTTCAAAATTTGTATTGAATTTTGTATTAAATTCGTGTTTTCACGGGTTTTTCAAAATTTTTTCAGTAGTTTTTCAGCGAATTGATTCCAAATCAGTTCCATCCGTGTTGTGGAGTCCGCCCTCTGCCCCCTGCAACAAAAAATTTTAATAAAACACAAAAAATTTCAAAAATCGTCGCGCCAGACAAGGAAGCCTATATAACGCGGTCCCGCCCGGCCCCGTCCGCATTACACTCGCTGGAGGCATAGAAGACTGTCAGTACTGAAGGTGGTGGGCCATCTTTATTGAAGTATCTCGGCGTTGTTTGTTTGTCTGTATTGTTTGTGGCGTATTGTATTAACTGAAAATCGATTTTTATTGGTTTTCTGTATAGTTTAGATAGAATTTTGACATTTTCGAATATTTATTGTGTTGTACCTAAGTCTCCCTGTGGTGGATTTTGAAAATTTTTACACCGTTATAAGCGCACTGCCTACCCCTACGCGCATACCAATTTTCACCCCCAGGGGAAGTCTCATTGCGTTGTTATTGTCGTTTTAGTTCAAAATTTGTATTGAATTTTGTATTAAATTCGTGTTTTCACGGGTTTTTCAAAATTTTTTCAGTAGTTTTTCAGCGAATTGATTCCAAATCAGTTCCATCCGTGTTGTGGAGTCCGCCCTCTGCCCCCTGCAACAAAAAATTTTAATAAAACACAAAAAATTTCAAAAATCGTCGCGCCAGACAAGGAAGCCTATATAACGCGGTCCCGCCCGGCCCCGTCCGCATTACACTCGCTGGAGGCATAGAAGACTGTCAGTACTGAAGGTGGTGGGCCATCTTTATTGAAGTATCTCGGCGTTGTTTGTTTGTCTGTATTGTTTGTGGCGTATTGTATTAACTGAAAATCGATTTTTATTGGTTTTCTGTATAGTTTAGATAGAATTTTGACATTTTTGAATATTTATTGTGTTGTACCTAAGTCTCCCTGTGGTGGATTTTGAAAATTTTTACACCGTTATAAGCGCACTGCCTACCCCTACGCGCATACCAATTTTCACCCCCAGGGGAAGTCTCATTGCGTTGTTATTGTCGTTTTAGTTCAAAATTTGTATTGAATTTTGTATTAAATTCGTGTTTTCACGGGTTTTTCAAAATTTTTTCAGTAGTTTTTCAGCGAATTGATTCCAAATCAGTTCCATCCGTGTTGTGGAGTCCGCCCTCTGCCCCCTGCAACAAAAAATTTTAATAAAACACAAAAAATTTCAAAAATCGTCGCGCCAGACAAGGAAGCCTATATAACGCGGTCCCGCCCGGCCCCGTCCGCATTACACTCGCTGGAGGCATAGAAGACTGTCAGTACTGAAGGTGGTGGGCCATCTTTATTGAAGTATCTCGGCGTTGTTTGTTTGTCTGTATTGTTTGTGGCGTATTGTATTAACTGAAAATCGATTTTTATTGGTTTTCTGTATAGTTTAGATAGAATTTTGACATTTTCGAATATTTATTGTGTTGTACCTAAGTCTCCCTGTGGTGGATTTTGAAAATTTTTACACCGTTATAAGCGCACTGCCTACCCCTACGCGCATACCAATTTTCACCCCCAGGGGAAGTCTCATTGCGTTGTTATTGTCGTTTTAGTTCAAAATTTGTATTGAATTTTGTATTAAATTCGTGTTTTCACGGGTTTTTCAAAATTTTTTCAGTAGTTTTTCAGCGAATTGATTCCAAATCAGTTCCATCCGTGTTGTGGAGTCCGCCCTCTGCCCCCTGCAACAAAAAATTTTAATAAAACACAAAAAATTTCAAAAATCGTCGCGCCAGACAAGGAAGCCTATATAACGCGGTCCCGCCCGGCCCCGTCCGCATTACACTCGCTGGAGGCATAGAAGACTGTCAGTACTGAAGGTGGTGGGCCATCTTTATTGAAGTATCTCGGCGTTGTTTGTTTGTCTGTATTGTTTGTGGCGTATTGTATTAACTGAAAATCGATTTTTATTGGTTTTCTGTATAGTTTAGATAGAATTTTGACATTTTCGAATATTTATTGTGTTGTACCTAAGTCTCCCTGTGGTGGATTTTGAAAATTTTTACACCGTTATAAGCGCACTGCCTACCCCTACGCGCATACCAATTTTCACCCCCAGGGGAAGTCTCATTGCGTTGTTATTGTCGTTTTAGTTCAAAATTTGTATTGAATTTTGTATTAAATTCGTGTTTTCACGGGTTTTTCAAAATTTTTTCAGTAGTTTTTCAGCGAATTGATTCCAAATCAGTTCCATCCGTGTTGTGGAGTCCGCCCTCTGCCCCCTGCAACAAAAAATTTTAATAAAACACAAAAAATTTCAAAAATCGTCGCGCCAGACAAGGAAGCCTATATAACGCGGTCCCGCCCGGCCCCGTCCGCATTACACTCGCTGGAGGCATAGAAGACTGTCAGTACTGAAGGTGGTGGGCCATCTTTATTGAAGTATCTCGGCGTTGTTTGTTTGTCTGTATTGTTTGTGGCGTATTGTATTAACTGAAAATCGATTTTTATTGGTTTTCTGTATAGTTTAGATAGAATTTTGACATTTTCGAATATTTATTGTGTTGTACCTAAGTCTCCCTGTGGTGGATTTTGAAAATTTTTACACCGTTATAAGCGCACTGCCTACCCCTACGCGCATACCAATTTTCACCCCCAGGGGAAGTCTCATTGCGTTGTTATTGTCGTTTTAGTTCAAAATTTGTATTGAATTTTGTATTAAATTCGTGTTTTCACGGGTTTTTCAAAATTTTTTCAGTAGTTTTTCAGCGAATTGATTCCAAATCAGTTCCATCCGTGTTGTGGAGTCCGCCCTCTGCCCCCTGCAACAAAAAATTTTAATAAAACACAAAAAATTTCAAAAATAGCCCACCCACCCACCCAATAGTGGCGCAGCCACTACAACTCGGTTGAGATATTATTATTATTATATTATTTTTCTCATACAATTGAAAATTTTCAAATTTTGTTTCTTTTAGTTTTAGTTATACTTTGCGTTTGCGACACCGTAGCCCCCTATTGGAGCGCGAAGTTAGTTTTATAAGGCTTTAGTATTAATTTTTGACTTAGTTCTGTTTGAGAAATTGACCATTTCAGTTGATTCTTAGCTAAAAACTAGACTAGGACCTAGGACTAGGACTGTTAGTGGTCCTTATCGCTGTGTTGACATATAGAGAGGTCCTTATTGGACACTCCCCTAGTTCCACCCAACTTACCAGACAGGCAACTTACCTTGCAGACCTCACCAACCCGCTGCATTGGGATAGAAGAGTTGCTCTGGAACTTGGAGAATCTGAAACAGAAATAAAGTTAAGACTGAATAGCTGATATATAATTTAGTATTTAGTATTTACATTTTATATTTACATTTAA
Organism: Chesias legatella; assembly: GCA_947359385.1. Taxonomy (NCBI): domain Eukaryota; kingdom Metazoa; phylum Arthropoda; class Insecta; order Lepidoptera; family Geometridae; genus Chesias; species Chesias legatella. The sequence continues at coordinate 49,912 of OX375769.1, forward strand.
CTAATTATACAACTTATACAAACTTACTCTTAAATTTATTATTGACTTTCGTCCCCTGATATAAAATGACGGCACGTACACCAACCAAGCAACTCAATGTCACAGTTGACATTGAGAGAGATCACCTAGTGCAGACGCAGATGGCTGGACCATCTATAGCCTCACCGGAGACGACGAGCGATTCTAAGGTCAGGCGTAGCATAGGAGAGTGGGAGACTGGGAAAGCGAAAGCTACCCCAGCATCCCATTCTCCTGAAGCGAGGCCAAAGGCAGCGAGCCCACCAAAAAAGACTACAACCGCTGCCTTCAAACCTAAGCCCAGGACAATGCTCTCACAGGAGAGCAAAACGGGAACGCAAAAGGTCCAGCCGGAAGCGCTCGAAAGCCCTCCGACTGTAAAGCCCAAATATATAGACAGGCTATCAGAGGCGAGGGCTTTCGTAACAAAGGCAAAACTACATCTCGGAAACGCCAGGAACCTCAAAACCGAGATAAAAACGGAGGTGCTAATAGCCATTGACAGGCTCTACCAACTCATCAAAGAGAGTGAGTCTGTCAAAGGCAAGAAAGAGGTGACTAGGGAACCAGAAAAAGAGGAATGTCAGGAACAGGAGAGGGAGGAAGGCAGGGATAATTCGGTTCTCTTGGAAAGGATGGCAAAACACGCCCAGCTAATAGAGGACAATAGCGCAAGGGTAGAAAAACTGACAGAGGCGATAGAGAAGCACCAGGAAGCCCAAGAGCGGCTAACCTACGCCGGAGTGGTGGCGACGTCTGCCAAGAGACAGCCGTCGCAGCAGACGGCGCTGCACTCCGTGGTGGTTACCGCTACGGATGAGATGGAAACGGGTGAAGACGTGTTGAACCGAATTAGGAAAGTAATAAACGCAAAAGAAGGGGGAGTAGTGGTGGAAAGGATTAGGAAAGCAAAGGATAGAAAAGTTATAGTTGGATGTAGAACGGAGGCGGAGAGAGACATTGTAAAGGAAAGGTTGAAAAAAGCACAGGACCACCTAGAAGTAAAAGAAATTAAGAATAAAGACCCCTTGGTTATGCTACGGGACGTCTTCCTATACAATACGGATGAAGACGTCATAAAGGCACTCCAGATCCAGAACAGACACGTCCTCAAAGGACTGCAGGAGACCGAGATAAAAATGGAAATAGCCTTTAAAAGACGTACCCGGAATCCGCATACGAATCACATCGTCATGAGGGTGTCCCCCAAAGTGTGGCAGAGACTCATCGACGCTGAAGCGGTGCAGATCGACCTGCAGAGGGTAAGGGTACTGGACCAGTCACCGCTGGTGCAGTGCTCACTCTGCCTAGGGTACGGTCACGGCAGACGCTTCTGTAAGGAGAGCATCGAAAAATGCAGCCACTGTGGGGGACCCCACATGAGGGCGGAATGTGCTGACTGGCTCGCAGGGGCGGCGCCGGCGTGCTGTAATTGCATGCACGCTAAGCTGGATCACGTAGAGCACAGCGCCTTTAGCCGGGACTGCCCAGTTCGCAAGAGGTGGGAGGTCCTAGCTAGAGCCGCTGTAGCTTATTGCTAAGGTGGTCCCGGGCTCCAAATCCAGCTCAAAAGCGTATCTAGTCGCCCAAGCCAACCTACAGAGGAAGGCCCTGGCCACGCACGAATTGATGCTTGAGGCTACCGAAAGGAAGATAGCCTTCGCGCTGCTCCAGGAACCATATGTCGGAGGACTAGGACGAGTAAAGGACTACAAGAGCGTAAGAATCTTCCAATGCGCAAACCCGGGAAACGACGTCGTTAAGTCAGCAATCGCCGTTTTCGACGATGACATCGACGTCGTTCAATGGCCGGAACTAACCACGACAAATATTGTCGTGGTTAAACTAAGAACTAGTGCTTGGGAGATAGTAGTCGCTTCGCTCTACTTTGAACCAGACAAACCGATCGAGCCATACCTGGAGCAGCTAAAGGTTATAAAGGAGAGAACGGGCCCAAGCAAAATCCTAATCGGTGGTGACGCGAACGCAAAAAGTGCATGGTGGGGAAGTCCCAGGGAGGACCAAAGGGGGAAGGAAATGGCGGGAACAATCGAGGAACTGAACCTGCAGATACTCAATGTAGGCGATACTCCCACCTTTGACACAATTAGAGGCAATAAAAGGTACACAAGTTACGTTGATATCACGGCTTGCACAGCGGATTTGCTTCCTCTGGTGGATGACTGGACGGTGGAGGACAGCATCACTAGCTCAGACCACAACACGGTAATTTTTAAAATCAGACTTGAAAAATCTAAAGGAATTAGCGTCAGCAGAACAACTAGAATTTATAACACTAAAAAAGCAGACTGGAGTCATTTTCACGAGAAAATGACTCAGTTGCTCGAGGAGAAAAACATTAACAAAAATAAAATTGAAAACATAGACAACACAATAGACCTAGAAAATTATTTGGAAACCTATTTAAACACAATAACGCAAACATGCAATAGTGCAATACCTAAACATAGTCAAAAAGGAAAACTTACCTTGCCGTGGATGTCGGATGAGCTTGCCAAGATGAAGAAAGAAGTCGCCACCAGGAAACGCCGAGTCCGCTGTGCAGCACCAATCCGTAGGCCCACTGTTGTGAAGGAGTACCTGCAATCAAAAGAAAATTATGAATTGGCCGCAAAAAATGCCCAGACGGCCAGCTGGAAGGAGTTCTGCGGGAAACAGACAAGGGAAGGAATGTGGGAATCCATATATAGGGTTATAGGAAGGACGACGAAAAGGCAAGAGGACCTGCCTTTGACCAGGGACGGACAGTCATTGGGACCTAGGGAATCTGCAGAGTACCTAGTAGACACCTTCTATCCAGAAGACAAATTGGAGGAGGATAACGAGGAACACAAAAGGATAAGGAAACAAGCGGAGGAGGTAAATAGTCAAGACCATAATGAACATGACCCGCCGTTTACCCTTGACGAGTTGAAACTTGCCGTGACTAGTTTCAATCCTAAGAAAGCCCCGGGTTCCGATGGATTGACTGCTGATGTCTGCGAACATGCCATTAATCACAACCCTGAGACTTTCCTAGCACTGGCCAACAAATGTTTAAAATTGGGATATTTCCCAAAGATGTGGAAACAGGCAACGGTAATAGTCCTGAGAAAACCTGGCAAAGCCGACTACACACAAGCCAAATCCTACAGGCCGATAGGTCTGTTACCAGTGCTGGGGAAGATATTTGAGAAGATGTTGGTTGGGCGGATCAAGTGGCACGTACTCCCTCGGATTAGTACTCGCCAGTATGGTTTTATGCCCCAGAAGAGCACCGAAGACTCCCTCTATGACCTGATACATTACATACGAGCAAAACTCACTCAGAGGAAACTCGTTGTAATGATATCCTTGGACATAGAGGGAGCCTTCGATAACGCATGGTGGCCAAAGATCAAAACCAGACTGGCTGAGGAAAGGTGTCCGATTAACATCAGGAGAGTAGTAGACAGTTACCTCCAAGACCGGATGGTAACACTCAGATACGCCGGAGAAGAGGTGGAAAGGTCCACATCAAAGGGATGTGTGCAGGGATCTATAGGAGGGCCTATTCTCTGGAACGTGTTACTGGATCCGTTGCTACATCAATTGGAGGGAAGGGGGATCTATTGTCAAGCCTACGCCGATGACGTGGTTGTGGTATTCGACGCAGACACAGCACTGGAGGTGCAGAGGGAAGCCAATGACGCACTCGCCTATATTCAGGACTGGGGTACTGGAAACAGGCTCAAGTTTGCTCCACATAAGACGAACGCAATGCTACTAACGAGGAAACTTAAGTATGATACCCCGGCCCTGAGTATGGGCGGGATCGCCATTAACATGTCGGAAGAAATTAAGATCTTGGGGCTCACAGTAGACAGCAAGCTTACCTTTAACACCCATGCAGCCAATGTCAGCAGAAAGGTTTTAAACCTGTATAAGCAGCTGTCTAGAGCTGCCAAGATAAGTTGGGGTCTGAATTCAGACATCGTGCGAACGATCTATGTCGCAGTGGTGGAGCCGGTCGTTATGTACGCGGCTGGAGCGTGGGCGGAATCCACTAGAAAACTGGGCACTCAAAAGAGTCTCAACGCGGTCCAGAGAGGGTTCGCGCAAAAGATCTGCAAAGCCTACCGAACCACCTCCCTGAACTCGGCATTGGTACTGGCCGGACTACTCCCCCTCGATCTCAGAATACAGGAGGCAGCTGCCCTGTATGAGGTAAAGAGGGGGGTGGCCCGGCCAACATCAGGAGATGGGGAGCTGGAGCAGACGACCAAATTTGGAGACCTGCCCCATCCGGCTGAACACACGGAGCACAAATTTGAATGCTTGGAGAACCAGGAGAAGGTAGACGCCAATAAGACCCAAGCGCTACGAATTTACACGGACGGCAGCAAGATCGAGGGCAAGGTGGGGGCCTCATTGTCTCTTTGGAGCAATGAGGAAGAAACCAGCAGCCAAAAGATCAAGCTGTCGTCATATTGTACGGTATACCAAGCAGAGCTGCTCGCTATACAAAGGGCCACCACTGTCGCCTTGAAACGCCCGGAGCGCACAATCGGCATTTACAGTGACTCACGCTCATCCTTGGAGGCACTAACTGGTAACCGTTCCCTTCACCCCCTCGTAACGAAGATACGCCAGAGCCTAGAGGAGTGTAAACGCCAGGGGAAATGGGTTTCACTCTTCTGGGTTAAGGCTCACGCCGGGTTAGAGGGGAATGAGAGAGCCGACAAGTTAGCTAGGGACGCAGCACTGGGCAAAAAGACCAAGGCGGACTACGACCTGTGCCCGATATCATTTGTCAAGCGGCAGATTCGCCTGGACTCGCTTGACAAATGGAATCAACGTTACAGGAATGAGGACACCGCTTCAACAACAAAAATGTTCTTCCCTGACGCAATTAAGGCGTACAGTGTATTACGTGACCTAAAGCCAAGCGGGATAACAACCCAAGTAATGACAGGGCACGGCGGGTTCTCCGCATACCTGAATCGTTTCAGGTGTAAGGAGAGCCCAGCGTGCACCTGTGAACCTAACCAAGATGAGTCCGTCGAGCATTTAATCCTGGCATGTCCTGTTT